>JAJIBD010014557.1:0-24094 GCA_021461705.1 Cryptotis parvus | reverse complement strand
AAAATACAGATGTTTATTTACAAGTGATACAAGTGAAGTGATAGTGCAGCACATTTCTGTTTTTGACGGTTTTTTGCATTATTGAATATTTGTTTTCAGCATGGTTTAAATGCAATGAAATTTCTTAGTTCAATAAAATATGATAGTTTTGCTAGCTAACAAGATGTTTAAATACATACTCAACCAAAGTTTTAGAGTAAAATTTATGTTCACTTGTATCCTTTATCAAGCCATAATTAAAAATATTTTACTAATGCTATAGATTTCAAAATGACTTAATATGAAATTAGTTTTATTGTTCAATACTTTAAATTATAGTCATCTCAATAGTCATAGTATACATACTGAAATATATTTTTATTCGGATTCTTACATATACATTTATTTTACTCTAAAATATTGGGACGGGTTGACAGAAAAGCAGTTAGACATCACTTGAAGTTCTGTCTAGGATCAGCACACTGGCTTCCTGTCCTCTCAGCTTTCCTTAGTCTCTGGTCACTTGTAAATGGGTAAGATCTCTTCTGTTCTGCTATCTGGGCTAATACAACAGGGAAAAGAGCTCTATCTCACGGGAGATTTCTTTTTATCAGTTGCTCTCTCCCACTGCAAGTATCCCATTTTATATTTTGATGGGATGAAATAACAGTTGATTAACTAAGTTCCCATTCCACCTGTGTGGTGTCATGAATTTTGAATAAATTCACCTTTTCTTTAATGTCACAATTATCTGTTTTCAACCTTTTAGGCTCCCATATTTTTTTAAGCAGATAAGAATATGGCTAATGTTGTCCTGCTTTCTATTTTGTTTTAATTCTCAATTAAGAGTTAAAATTTAGTCACCTCTGTCTGGAAATAAAAATCATGTTGTTTGCAAGGTATCATAGTTTCAAATTTAACCTCAGAAAAACACTTGAAAGGATATTTTTAAGATGGTACTGACCTTGAATCAGAAGGTTATTTCATCTGAGTGGAGGCAATTGAATTAGAACCATTAACTTCAATTGAAATTGAACAGTCACCTTGGGAAAAGTTGTCCAAATGGGAATGAGTAGAGTTTAATTTAACATGAGGTATATGAGAACATCTGAACATGTATATAACCAAAGTATTTTAGTATGGCCTATTACTCACATCTAAAAAGCTCATTTTAACAATCTTGTCCATAAATAGTTACCAGAAACTATAAAGGGAGATTGTAGAGACCCATTGACTCTTCTTTTTAGTGGAATTGTGATTTGAAATAATCATAAAACACACTTTCTACTATCAAACCCTAAAATGTACTCTTATTTGAATAGAGAAGTCACATTTAAGCAACTTTTTTAACATAGTCAAATTATTCCACAGGAGGCTTATACCTTTACTTGCTGTAGAAAAAGACAGGTAATTTTTTGTTGTATTTTTTTTTGTTTTAAAATAAATTAAGCTTCTGTTTAAATACTATTTGGGAATATGTCATTTAAAAGAACTATTTTCCTAGTGTTTTTGGAAACAAAGATTTGATCTTTCATTATATCTCCTGAAAATCCAAAACTTCATGAGCAAAAATTACTATTTTTTCTACTTTTTTGACAGATGTCTCATGTATACATTAATGAATCTGTACATCCATTTAATTTGGGAATCAATTTTTGAGAAGTTTTATTAAAGGTACATTAGAATGCATACAATTTTCAGCAGCAACTAGGAGAGGGGCTCAGCATAGGATACAGCATATCCAACAATAAAACTAAGAAAACAATACCTTCTTTACAATCAATTTATGCAGACAGTGAAGATAACATTTTCTTAAAATGAAATTTCCAACTCTCTCCACTATGATCAGTCTATAATAACTTAAATCAAGACCACAACAAGTAAAGCACAGACTGAAGTGACTACAAGATTTGTGGTCAACTCTTAATAAGAATATTTCAAAGAATAACACAGCTCATCGAGATCACATTAATTTAAACAAATCAAATAAATCTGTCTGTGAACTAAGTATTACTCATTTACTTTGTTTTATTAACATTAGACTTTTCAAAATTCTTTTCTATAAACAATTTTAAAAACACATGCTCTACAAATTTAAAAGATTTTAACATACTGAATAACATAAAATTAAGTACATAATCTCTTCTGTTTATAGACTCCTTTGTTTCAGATGTAATCTGAGATATAGTACATAAGTATATATTTTGCAGATAAGTTAAAGGCAGAAGTATTGTTTTTAGACTTTTTATTCTTGTAACATGCAAGCAGTATTATTTGAGAAAAAAACTAGTAGCTAGCATCATAGCTTGCACTGATTTATATGTGTGTGGGTGTTTGTGTGTGTAAAAACCATAAGAGAACTTAAACAAGAATTTAAAATACTTATATAAATACTTATAAATATACTTATAAATACATAAATACTTATAACCATTTATATGAATATTTATAAAATACTTATATAAAAAGTGATGCACTGCAGGACATATTCTGATATTTTGTATCAGAAAATATATTCTTATTCGGAAAATTGTACTGGGAAATACTGAAACCTTATTTGAGCTGTGAATGTTTTCTTTGGAAAAGAGCAAATACAAAATTTTCCTTTCAAAAAAGTTTTAAAAGAAATATACTCTGAATACTTGTAAATCAAATATATTTGAAGTTTTAGAAATATAAAAAATACATATTCCATAAAACTAAGTTTAACTATTTAAGTTTGTGAAAAGGCAAAAATCACATGTAGTCATATATTTCTTTTTTTAAATTTAAGTTTTCTATACACTCTTTTGGTGTGTAAGCAAATTTTGAATATATTTGGCCATATTTCTTTCATATAGATGCTATAATTTGCCTGGTATATATATATATATACCAGATATATATACAAGATATATAATTGATATATAAGATATATATATAAGATATATACCAGGTATATATAAGATATATAATTGTATATCTATTTAAATTCCTTAACATTATATTATAATTCAATATACATTTTAGGGGCATATAATCAGCTGGTGATAAATATATGTACTATAGCCATCAGCCACATCTAACACTACTTACTATTATTGAGTAGAAACATTTTATCACCTCTTTTAGCCCCACTGACCCTTATCTCCTTGTTACCATCGTTTTTTGCAGAATCTAGTTTTATGCTTATGTGTAATTTTGTTTTGATTCCTTTTATTCATGTATAAGCTCATGCACAGATTATTTTAAAAGGCATTACCTCATTTTCAAATTTGTTTCTCCAGAAAGTAGAAATAAATTTGAGAGCTGTAGTTTTTGTACAAACTGAATAATATCCTCAAACACATGTCTTGCATTCATTTAAAATAGAAGAGAATGCTTTCATTCCCAGATATGAGTACAATTATGAAATTCAATGCAATTTGGATGGAACTGGAGAGTATCACATTAAACAACATTAGACAGAGGGAGACAGAGAAAATTAATGATCTCACTCATCTGTGGTATATAGAGCAAGACAAGAGAGTGGGAGGTAATAATGACAAACTCTTGGTCCTGGGTTATAGAACTGAGAATGTCAAGTAAGAAAAAATGTGAAGGGAGTGCCAGGTGGACTAGAGATAATACAAGGGTTTTGGTTATGCTCATTCGACACTTTGATGCTGCAAGGTGAGTGCGTATATAAAAACCGTAATTGTTAACACTACTATAAGTATGTGACACAAACTGTAACAATCACATTTAACAAATGATTTTTCTAATGTTGGGGATTCGGGAAAGTGGGGGAGGGGTTCTTGCAACACTGATGGATAGACGCAGGTATTAGGGGTGGGTTTGAACCACGCACCTGAAACTGTATTATTATTAACAATACTACAAATCATCGTGTCTAGAAAATAGATGATAAAAACAAAGGTATTGTTATCTAGGTCATAAAAAATATGTAAGTGTAATAAAAGAGCACACTTATTTTTTGCATTCAGTCTGTAACTATTATGTATTTTTTACTTAAAACCTTGTCCATGGCAGTACAATTTACATATGATAAATATTTAAAATATTTAGATTTAAAATGTATCAAGTAATCTACATTTATAAGTTTTCCAAATGTATGCTTTTGGTAAAGAGAAAAAATGATCCTGTTACTCTTTGTCATTTTCTTTTTTTGTTTGGTTTTGTTTGCTTTTGGGTCAAACCCAGCAGTACTCAGGTCTTACTCCTGTGCTCATGAATTACTCCTGACAGTGCACAGGAGATCATATGGATTTCTAGGTCTACTACACACAAGGCAAGCTCCAGCCCATTTTGGGTTCTTTTCTGATTGGCCAAATCTAAACTAAAGTAGAACAACAGGAGGAATATATCCTGAGCTAAGAGAATGGGATAGGGTAGAGGTCTAGTAGGAGAATAGAGGGGCACTCACATTACAAAGACTACACACTTTAACTCCAAGATTTTCCTGCCATATCATAAGAAGGAATCAGAAGGAATTCAGAGTTCTGACCTCCATCGATGTTCCAGAGTCATGGGACGCTGTCTCATTTGCCAAGGCACTGAAAATCAGTAATGCGATTTGGAAACGACCGCTGGACTAGAGCTGTTATCGACTGAATCCCATAGGATGTCAAAAGATCACGAGGCCACCTACAAGATGGTCAGACTTCTTCGTCAAAACCCTGAATGAATCGGTTTGAGGTTCTTTATATTCCTGAAGCAACCAGATGTCATTGGGCTACACTGGCACGTGATAGGGTTAAATGGAAAAGTTACTGGCGCCTGCTAAAGCAAATCAATGAATAACGGGATGTCAAGTGATCAAGTGATGAGTAGGATTGTCTAATAGAGCTTATTTTTTGGTAGAATGTCCAATTTTGGATTATATCCCCTTTATATTCTCTAGATACTGAATGGCTAAAGTTTTATCTGGTGTGAAAGACCACAACTAATTTCAGATAAAAATAATGCACATGGGGAGGGAGCGATAGCCCAGCAGGTAAGGCGTTTTTGCCTTGCCGCGACATTGCCTGTGCCTGCCCGGTTCAATCCCCCGGCATCCCATATGGTCCCCGAGCACCGCCAGGGAGTAATTCCTGAGCAAAAGAGCCAGGAGTAACCCCTGAGCGTCGCCGGTGTGACCCAAAAGAAAAGAAAAAGAAAAAAAAAATAATGCACATGCTAAAATAACGTTTAGTAAGTATTGTTCTGAATTTCTTGGAGAAGCACATATGAACAACTTGGAGAAACTATCCTTCAAATTTTATTATTATTATTATTATTATTATTATTATTATTATTATTATTATTATTATTATTGTCATGCCCAGCTATTCTCAGGGCTTACTCTAGCTCTGCATTTAGGAATTAGTCCTGGCAATGCGCAAGGGATGCTGGGAATCAAACCCAGATCAGCTGCATGCTAGGCAAATGCCCTACTCACTAGACTATGGCTCCAGCCCCAGGTCCTTCAGTATTTTCACGGAACCTATTTTGCTATTTATGTACAAAAAGTTTACCAACAAATGAAATTATCTTGCTTTTAAAAATCCATCTGTTTGAATACTGTCAAGAAAAATATGTTTTTATGACATGGAAATAAAATGATACGTGTTTCTCATAAGACATTTAGATATGATGAACATGAATCACAAATCTTATTTTCCATTTTGTTTTTTTTTTCTTGAAATATTTAATTTCTGTGAAATGCATAATTGTAGGTAACATAATCAGCAGATATATTATATTGGAGACTTCCCATTTAGTCCAGATCAGTCTTGTAGATTAACAGCTGGAGGTTCATTAAACTATTAATTAATATGTCTTAATCAGTTTTTCATTGTATTCCCTATAAAACCTCAAGAGGGCTCTCTTTACCTTGTTAATTTATGAAAAGAATAACCATATGATAGAGTGAAAAATGGTGCCTTTCATTTCTTTTTGACAAAATTACTTCATTTAAATTTCTTAACCTTTTCCTTGAAGGATTTTCCTCTCTAAGCAAATTACTTGAGCAGTAACTCATATTTTGTAATCTTTGACAAATATTTTCACTTTGTGTAACAATAGATAGTTCAAGAAACCTATGACTTAACGATAGCCATTAGGGTGGAAAGATTAAAAACAATAGAAAATAAAGCAATGAAAATTCAAGCCAGATTGTTAAGTGGTATGGTAAGTGATATGCCTTCAAGAGAAATTCACTCAAAGAATTTCTTTATCAGAAAACAGTAGAAAATTCTTCCTAAGTGAGCATTCCTGTCTGCTTTTCTGGCAGGCTCTCTCTCTCTCTCTCTCTCTCTCTCTCTCTCTCTCTCTCTCTCTCTCTCTCTCTCTCTAGCTCTCTCTCTCTCTCTCTCTAGCTCTCTCTCTCTCTAGCTCTCTCTCTCTCTCTCTCTGGATAAATTCTGTTTCACTTGGTTTAGAGAAGAGTTATTTATATGATTTTCTTTATAATTCACAGCAGGAAGAATAATAAAATTTTGCTAGATGCAATGTAAATTTTGCAAGAATTAATATTCCTTAGTGCTAAGAAATGGAGCTACTTTATCATGTTTTCATATTAAAAATGTGGTAAAAGCAGCTTTAATTAAAAAATAGCAAAAATATGGGGAAAATAATTGGTTTAATAATACATTGTCATCTGTTGAAATGTTTTAAATAATTAAAAAATTATTTATTTCTTGGTGAATTTTATTGTAAGCTAAAACTGTATTTTGAATTATTTTATTTTAATTCAAAATGAGTTCTAGTGGATGAATACCAATTTTATTATTTTTTAAAAGAAATTTCTTTAAATAGGTTAACTGAATTAGTTGACATTATAAAGCACTTCTCTCAACAACAAAATACTACACATATTTTTTCTCACATGTACACTCAAAAACAAGCATATATCTGTTTAATTTAAAAATCCCTGAATATTAAACAATTGAAATATGTACACAAATTAGAATGTAAAAGACAATTGGAAACACATGACTTAAATAATTGAAAATGCAACTACATATCTTGTCATATGCAGTGGTAGCTATGCATGCTTAAATGAAAATTTGTAAACCATCTTGGTACTACAAAAATTATATCAATGCATATATTTGATAAAAAGGAATATATAAAGTCAATAATCTAAACTTATACCTAGAAAAATATATAAAAGAAATCTGAGCCTTGGGGCGGGTGATAGCCCAGTGTGTAGGGCGTTTGCCTTTGAACGCGCGGCCTATGCGGCCGGGTTCGATCCCGGCATCCCATATGGTCCCCGAGTATCGCCAGGAGTAATTCCTGAGTGCAGAGCCAGGAGTAACCCTTGAGCATCGCCGGGTGTGACCCAAAGAAAAAAAAAAAGAAATCTGAGCCTAAAAATAAAGAAATACTAAATTTTATTTATTTATGTATTAAAATTATTTTGGTTTTTGGGTCACCTGGTGATGCTCAATGTTTACCCCTTATTCTGCACTCAGGAATTACTCCTGGAAGTACACAGGGGACCATGGGATGTCAGGGGATCAAACCAAGGTTGGTCGTGTGCAAGGCAAACAACCTCCCCACTGGACTACCACTGCGGATCCAGAAATACTAAAGTTGAAAGCAGAAATTAGAACCATAGAAAGTAGAAAAACAATGACTAAAAAACATAACTGAGCTGTAGAGATTTTTCCTTTCATGTATCAGGTGCTAGCTGATTCACTAGCATGATACACAACAAAAGATGCAAAAAGCAATAGATAAAATAAAAATGCAAACAACTGTTTACATGAAAAGATGACATAGGTATTAAATTAATACAGTTTGAGTCAGGTGTACCAAAAAAAGGAATAACAGAAATTAGAAAAATTTAAAGAGCTTATTTTATGGAATTAAAGGAAAATAAAGAAGTTCAGTAAATACTTCTATTAATTTGATGACTTCTGCTACGAAAGTTGTTTTCCATTAGAAAATATTCTCTTGTTTTGGGAGCACAGAGAGACAGTATAGAGTGTAGGGCCGTGCAAATGATTAACCATATTTATATACCTGGCATTATTTTGGTTCCTCAAGCACCACCGGGAGTAATTCCAGTGCACATAGCAGGAATAACCCCTGAGCACTTTTGGGTGTGGCCCCAAAAGGGAAAAAAATCTTTTGAAAAAACTAGGAATCTTTCTTATATGAGATATGATTATTTCAAATTATTTGGTACTTTTAAAATATCTGTAGCATATTTTTTGGTTCAAACATTTTTTTTTCTTGCTTTTTCCCTTCTAATGGTTTTTATGTTATAATAAAAGAATGAGATGCTATTGGCTGTCCCTGTGCCCAGCCACTCACGAGGCGCCCGGGAGGGAAGGTGGGTTCTAGCCCTGGCCCACCACCCCAGCAGAGCCTTGCAACAAACCAGACGACACCCCCACTCCATGAGGGCCTCCATTTTCCACATTCAGAATTCCCCCTCATCAGAACTCCATCCAGCAGACCGCCTATCACAGTCCGACTTGTGTGGTCACTTGCAGCCGCTCAGTTCATCAATAAATGCTGGATTTAGAGATGAGTATGCTTCCTGCATGGTAGAGCCTGGCAAGCTACTCCTGTCTTATCTGATATGCCAGATACCAGTAACAATTATAGACTTCATTCCCATGACCTGATGGAATGGTTTGAGGCTCTTTATGTTCCTGGAGCAAGCAGGTGCCCTTGGGCTCTACTTGCATGAGACAGGACATATGGAGATGTTACTGGTGCCCACTCGAGCAAATCTATGATGAATGGGAAAACAGTGATACAGTGAATAAAAGGGGCACATTGTATAAGAATAAAGATATTGGTACATGTTATGTCATGTACAAGCTTAATTTTTTGATCTATATATTTTGCATTTTGTAGTGTCTTTGTTTCTCTCTTCTTTATATATCCCATTGTATGCTTCCTTCTTTTTATTGTTAAACATTTTTTTCTTTTTTGAGTGGTGGGTGGGGGTCCAGGAAGAACTAGAATCAATAGAGCCCATGCCTAGTGTCTATAAAGTATATGCTCCAGAACTTTGAGCTGTCTTTCTGATACATTTCTTTTTAGAGACCTTAGTGTCATGAAGTTCATTCAATTCCAGAATCACTTGTCACTTGTCTTCCTGTTGATCATCAATTTGCTTGAGTAGGCATATTATTATTAAATTATAATACTTTTGATTTGGTCTGATGATATGTGTAAAGGAATCAGGTGAACTGTCTCGTTTGCCAAGGCATTGAAAATCAGATGGAGGTCTGATTTTGGACATGTATTGTGATTTGGACACGACAGCTGGACTAGAACATTTACTGACTGCATCCCATGGGATGTCAAAAGATCACGTGACCACCCACCTACAAGGTGTCAGACTTCTTCGTCAAGACCCTGAATGAATGGTTTGAGGCTCTTCATATTCCTGAAGCAACCAGATTCCATTGGGCTACACTGGCACGTGATAGAGTCAAATGGAAATGTTACCGGTGCCCGCTCTAGCAAATCAATGAATAATGGGATTTAAATGATCAAGTGAAGTGATTTAACTAATTTACATAGATGTTAATTCTAGAGTAAGTGGATCAAACTGAGTATTTCCATTTTCTATTAATGGTTAGTTTCACTAATGGGTGATAGAGAAAACATCAAGAGTCCAGCATTGAGCCTATGGCGTCTTTGACTACCCATCTTGTAGACACACTAAACTTTCTTTGAAACCACTGGGAGTCAGGGTTTCAATTCATAGATACAATGATTGGTTATAATGATTTGAAATGGTTTCAAATCATTTATATCAATTGAGTCATTGATATAAATGATCAAGTGAAATGATTTAAATAATTTACATAGATGTTAATTCTAGAGTAAGTGGAACAAACTGAGTATTTCCATTTTCTACTAATGGTTAGTTCCACTAATGGGTAATTAGTGGAACTAACCATTAGTAGAAAATGGAAATACTCAGTTTGAAACCCTGACTCCCAGTGGTTTCAAAGAAAGTTTAGTGTGTCTACAAGATGGGTAGTCAAAGACGTCCATAGGATTAGTGCTGGACTCTTGATGTTTTCTCTATCACTATATTGGTTTGCATAATAAAAACCTTATTTTTGGACATTTCCCTAGGTCTGAGAAGATTTTTTTCCCTTAGTATAACAATTTCTTCCAAAGTCTACAAGGCCTCTATTGATCTTGGTTTTATTATCTTTGTTGTCTTCGGAAAGTCCAGCTGAACTATTTGGATGCAAATAGCATCTGACATTCATATGTGCTTCTCAAGGAGCTTCAGTTTTCTACATCTAAAAATCTTACTTCTCAGTTCTATCCTATCAACCATAATTTTCCATCTTTTGCATAATAGAAAGCCTAGAGGGAATTTGAGTCTAAAAATTCTGTTCCCCCATTTAACATAATGCTCTGGCATTCTGGGCACATTTCACAGAGGAAAAGGGGTTTTTGTGAGTAAAATAGGTAAAAGTGAATCTCATAAATCACGTGCAGTTCTGGGAAGACCAGTTCAGCAGCATGTGTGTCTACCTACCCATTTAACATTATCTTCATACTTCCACAAACTATCAAAATTCATGTTATAGTTGGTCTTAGGTATCAGATACCTGAGGATTCTGCCTATATATATATATTTTATAGTTAGGACTAATGCAGTTGAACCTGTACTCAACACTTAAAGATGTTTTTTTGCTTATTATTGTGACTTAAACAAATCAGTATAACAGTTCTATATACAGAATTTATATGATATTAGATTAGGTATTATGATAGTGTAGATAATCTACATGATTGCTAGAGGATTGTGTAATTTAGAGGATACAATAACATTTTGTATAAAAATTCTGAGCATCTGTAGATTTTGGTTTCTCCATGAGGTTTTAGAAGAAATCCCACAGATACTGAAAGATGACTGATATAATTGAATGCATTTAGCTGTTTGTGGTTCTAGCAGTTTAGGCTACATGTAAGCAAGTTTTAGTTGTGCCTCTCTGGATCTCATCTTCCTTCCCAGGTATTAAGGTAGTATGAGCTTCGTCCTTGAATAGATTCAAGATAAGTCTTTAATTTTTATTTTTATTTATCTCTGGCTCATTAAGTTAGTCACTAGTGTCTTAGCTATGAATAGAAAAAATAACATATAACTTTTTAGGCAATTCTACTTCACAGTCGTAGAATTCTACTTCACACAATGGGGAGAAGGGGCTGCAAAGTTTGAGAAGAGAACTCCTACAATGACCACCAATTTGGAACTCTGACACCATTGCAGTGATATGGGAAGATGCATCATTGATGACATCGATGAAGAATAAAACTGACAGGTTCAGCACCTCCATAATACTGCAAAGAATACAGAGAGAAAAAAACACAAAAGGATGCCTGCTCGAGCAGTTTCACCAATGGGGCAAGGTGAGACCCTCAGGCAACCACATGCTGACATCCAGCTCATAAAGCAGTGCAAAGAAGAGAAAGGAAGACCTCAAAGAGAGATGAGCAGGTGGAGAGATAAAACAGTGAGTAGGGCATTTGCCCTTGCATGTGGATGACCGGGTTCAATCCCTGGCATCCCATATGGTCCCCGAGCACTGCAAGGATTAATTCCTAAACGAAAAGCCAGAAGTAACCCCTGAGCATTGCTGGGATTGCTGGGTGTGACCCAAAAAGCAAAAAAAAAAAAAAAAAAAAGGCAGAAATACTGGCCGATGCAGCAAAAGCCAGGAAGAGCATTTGCAATGCCTGCCTGAACTTCACCAACTATAAGACCAAGATGACTGCCCTCCAACGTCCGAATGAATGTATCACATCTTCTAGAAAGACAATGGAGAAGATTATCCATGACTTCTACTCAGATATCTTTGATAGCCAAGTCCAATTGCCCACATACCAAATTTCGTAGGATGGATATATCGTTCCCAACATTCTCAATTCTGAAATCCAGCATGCCATCTCGTCAGTAAAGAAGGGAACAGCACCAGGCCCAGACAAAGTCAGACCCGAACACCTGAAGAATCTGCCGTCGGTACTCAATACACTAGCTCGGCTCTTCACATGCTACCTGTCAAAATGCAAGGTGCCCTCCCCAATAGAAAACCAGCAGGACAGTTCTACTGTTCAAGAAGGGAGACATCTATGACATTGGCAACTATCACCCCATCTGCCTGTTGTTACAGGCTGTTCACTTGAGTCATCCTGAACAGGATTGGCAGAACATTATATGAAGGACAACCATGCAAGCAAGCTGGCTTCCAAAAAGGATTCAGCACAATTGACCATATCCATATGGTAACTAAGCTCATTGAGGTTTGTAGGGAGTTCAAGATGCATATATATATATATATATATGTATATCATATATATATATGCATGTATATATATATTTATATATATGTATATATATAAAATAGATCACTGTAACACTGTCTTCCCATTCATCATCGTTTTGCTTGAGTGGGCACCAGTAACATCTCCATATGTCCTGTCTCATGCTAGTAGAGCCCAAGGACATCTGCTTGCTCCAGGAACATAAAGAGCCTCAAACCATTACATCTAGTCATGGGAATGAGCTCTATAATTGTTACTGGTATTTGGCATATCAAATATGACACTGGTAACTTGCCAGGCACTGCCGTGCAGGTGGCATACTCCTGTAGTCACCTCTAAATCCAGCATTTATTGATGAACTGCTAGGCCACAAGCGGCTGTGCGAGTCGGTTTGTAATAGGCTCTTTTGCTGGGTGGAGTTGATGAGAGTTTTGTCTGGATGTGGAAAATGGCAGTCCTCATGGAGTGGGGGTTGTCTGGCTTGTTGTGAGGGCTCTTCTGGGAGGCAGGACAGGGCAAGAACCGCCATTCCACCCAGGCGCCTCGTGAGGGGCTGGGCACAGGGAGAGCAGGTAGCATCTCTGCCCCATGTCTGTGAGTCTCTTTTATTTGCATATAAATAGATAAATAGATAAATTATATATCTGTCACTCAACATGATCCTCTCCATCTCCAACCATTTATAGGCAAATTTCATGACTTCATTTCTCCTAACAGCTTCATGTATTCCATTGTGTAGATGTACCAAAGTTTCTTTATCCAGTCATCAGTTATAGGGCACTTTGCTTGTTTCCAGATTCTGTCTATTGTGAATTTTGATTGATTTAAAGAAATCCTTTTATTCTGTTGAGACCGAAGCAGTCATCGAAGCCCTAGCCAAACAGGGTGTTCAAACCCAATACATCAAGATCCTTCGTGAGCTGTATTACGGATTCACCACCAGGATATCACCATTCTACAAAGAAGTGATCATTGATGTCAAAAGAGGGGTTTGGCAGGGTTACACCATTTCACCAAAACTCTTCAGCACAACCCTCAAAAACATCATGCGACAATTAGAATAGGAAGGAATGGGAATGAAGATAGACGGTTGGCAACTACACCACCTCCGCTTTGCTGATTAAATCATTGTAATAACACCAAACATTAGCCAAGTGGCACAAATGCTGGCTGATTTTGACCGAGAATGTGGAAAGATAAGTTTACAGCTGAATCTCAACAAAACGATGTTCATAAAAAACAAACTGTTCCAGATGCTCCATTCACTCTCAATGGAACAAATATCTCTGAATGCAGCAGTTATCTGTATTTAGGTGGAGAAGTCAACATGATGAACAACCTAAAACCTGAGCTGCACAGGAGGAAGAGAGCTGCATGGAACACCTTCAAGAGCATCGAAGAAATAGCAGAAAAGGACAAACAACCTCTGGCTCCAGGCACATCTCTTCGACTCCACCGTTCTCCCTGCATTAACATATGCCTCAGAGACCTGGGCCCTATGAAAGCAGGATGGGAATGCTACTCGGGTCTCCCAAAGAGGAATCAAAAGAGCTATGCTTGGAATATTATGCCTCACTCAAGTGAGAGGAGTTCCATCCTTCGTCTAAGATGGAGTCAGGGATGCTGTCTGGTTTGCCAAGGCATCGAAAATCAGGTGGGCTGGACATGTAATATGATTTGGAGAGAACCTCTCCCTAGAGCTGTTACCCATTGGTTCTCTAGGACATCAAAAGATCACATGGCCACCCAGCTACAATATGGTCAGACATTTTTGTGAAGACCCTGAATGAATGGTTTGTTCATTCTTCATATTCCTGGAGCAATCAGATGCCATTGGGCTACACTGGCATGTGATAGGTTAAAATGGAAACCTTACTTGCACCCTCTTGAGCAAATCGATGAATAACAGGATATCAAGTCATCAAGTGATCAACATTTTGACTAGACTAATAACTATAAATTGGGCAGCAAGCTTGTTCAACATAAGTTATTGAAAAGTGACGGGGATTAGGTATCTATTTTATCCCAGGTAGAGTTAAAGTAATATCATAGCCACAATTAGGAATTTTCAGTGAAATTATAAGTGTTCATGAAGGGAATAATGTGTATGGACATTTGTGTGACAACTGGTATTATCAATGTCGACTTTTTTCAATATGACAATGAGGATCTAGGTGGAAGAGCTCTTTCAAACAATTTTCACTCACTAATTTTGACCAACAAAGGGTCCACATACAAAGATAATAGGAAGTTAGTTTCTTAATCTAATTAGAGTCACAACAAGAACCAATGTGGTTCCTCCAAGTGTAGGATTGTCACAACATTCACACAATAAGTCTTCAATGGTGTGTTCCTCTTACATACTTAAGAACATTGCATTTTTGACAAGAAAAGGTGGCATAAAATTAAAAAAACTGTTTGTAATATTTTTTACATTTCAAAGGGAAAACTAGGAAATTCCATCTTAAATTGTTTCATCCTTTACTTTTTATATGGACTATTTCCTTTTACTTTGTGACTTCTTTTAGGGGTTGTCCCAAATAGTGTACTGGGAGTCCATGAGTACTCTTAGTAATATTTGATCAAATAAACTGTATAGTTCTTTGCTGGAGTCTGACTTTATGGCTCTGTTCTAGCAGTGTCAGGAACCATAAAGCCATACCTGGTGGTATAATGGGGACTCCAGAACTATGTGCATAAGTTTTTTAGGGACCAACCAGTACTAGACATTTAAGGTATTTACCCCGTCCTCTGAAATATCTTTTCAGCTCTTTCTTCGTGACTTATTGATTTCAATTGTACAAACATTTATTCCTATTTACTAATATTCTATCCTTATTTGAAAGCAAGCACTCCTGAAATCTCTACTTGCTCCCTATTTTGCAATACACATTCATGTTTCTTTCCACACACTATAAGAATGATATGAAATAGGTATGTAATATTTTTGTCCAGATGCTTATCATCTTTTTTGCTTTATTACTCAAAATGAAGCTATGTTGGCTTATCAGAGAGGATTCTGAAGTATGATGGTGATTCACACCCTAACTAGGTCAAAAGGTTGAGAACAATCAGTTCAGGGAGAAACAGATTAGATAGTGAGTTACTCAGATTACTATCCCTCTATCTTGGAATTTCATTCATCAGAGAGCTCTGTGATTTCATCCTTAGAGTACTAATAAACTTCAAAACGTTTAGCAGTATACTGATGGGTGTAAAGAAAGAAAAGGTAATACTTTCCTTGATTTGAATTCTGGAAAAATGATGAAAGGAGGGAAAAGTCACAAGTTGTTTATCTGCTCTAGTCCTGTGATATTGCTTCCTTGCTTCCAACAAAACCTGGGTGAGCCTGATTAAAGTAACTGTTTTTTGTCATATAACTATGTAGTGGAAAATGACCAAAAGAGAATATGCCCAAGGTAATAAAAAGAGTAAAGAAAATATGCCTAAAATCTGCATCCAACATATTCCCTGACTGCAATATCCACTGCCTTACAGAGTGAAAAGTATAACTGTTATAATTTTATTCCTCCTTCCCAAAAAAGCCTTTTCAGGACTTAAGTTTTCATATTGTTTTCCTCTCTTTTATATTTTTCCTAGAGTTAGATTTGAGGTAGGGAATCTACGGTATGAAAACAACTACAGTCCCTAAACCCACACTCAGGCCCTCACTGTTGAGAGGTCAATATTTAAGATATAAAAGGTACTATGAGAAGAAACATATTTAAGTGCTAGAAAACTGAGAAAACAGTGTGTTTATTGTCAAAAATAGACAAAAAATATCTTGTTTGCAAAGTCACAAGAAATGGTTTTTAAAAGAGAAAGGACACAAGTAATTGTAGGTGCTAGATAGAGATGGATCAACTCTCTCTTTTTTCTCTCTCTCTCTGCCTTTATCACTTTCTAACCCTCCTCTTTGTCTCCCATTTTATCATTTGGACTATATCAATTAGTGCTGAATACATGATCCTAGTTTAGCACAAAAAGTGTCACTCATGGCTGTGCTCAGGGGACCAAGTATAGTGATCAAACCTTAAGCTGGAGTCAGCTGCATGCAGAGCAAGCACTTTACCCTCTATAACATTTCTCTGGCCCCAGGAACCCTTATAACTCTAAATCTAACCCAAAAGTTTTTGAACAAAGGTTCAATATGCCCTTCTTTAAGGTTTAGTGAGAAAGTACAAGATAAAAAACCTGTGACTCCCCAGAAAAGCTTAAAATTTCCTTATCTTTGAATTCACTGTCTGTCTGTCTCTGTCTTCCCGTTAATCATCGATTTGCTCGAGCGGGCCCCAGTAACATCTCCATATGTCCTGTATCATGCTAGTAGAGCCCAAGGCATCTGCTTGCTCCAGGAACATAAAGAGCCTCAATTCATTCCGAATGAAGTCTATAATTGTTACTGGTATTTGGCATATATATCAAATACAACACGGGTAGCTTGCCAGGCTCTGCCGTGCAGGTAGCATACTCTTGTAGGCATCTCTAAGTCAGCACTTATTGATGAACTGGCTGTAGCTGGTGCTGGGTGGTGTCTGCGAGAGAAGTCGGATGAATGGGGCCCTCATGGGTGGGGGCGTCTGGCTGTGCGGGGCTCTGCTGGGATGGTGGGCCAGGGCGGACCCACCATCCCTCCCGGGTGCCTCATGACAGCTGGTCACAGGGGAGCCAGTGCAGCTCTGCCTGTTCTATCTTTGAATTCAGATTTTAATTTATTAGGACCGGTTTTACTTCCCACAGTTAATCTATATTTGACATTTAATTTCTTAGGACTGGTTTCACTTTCACAGTTTATCATTCTGTCAATTTTAACTTACTGACATGTACACTAGTAGCCTTGCTTAGAATTGTTCAAGCTAGAACTTAAATTCTTTTACTCATAGATATTTATTAGAAATTTTTTTTCTTAGGCAAAATATACCACAACTGTGCTTAAGATGCTGGTTTATTTTAAAAATTCTTTTCAAAAATTATAAACAGTCTATTGTCCAATCCTGTATTAAATATTGTCTATAGACATTGATTTAATAATTCTAGGAAACAAAGTAAAATACTATATAAGGATGATGGTTATCTTAAAAAACAAAGAACAAGGCCTTTAGCTGTCATATTTCACATCAAGTCAAAATTTAAACAATGTGCATGCAGTGTTTTAATTTATTGTTCAAATCAACAATAATTATTTTCAAAAAATAAAGCATAGCTAATTGAGTTCCTTTAATCCACAATGAAAATTTGCAAGACAACCATATATTATAATGCATTAGCATTTAATAAACATTCCAGCATGTTTTTGTCAGCTGTAATAATCATTTCTTCCTGGAGAAAAAGATACTTTAATTTTCCAGAGTTATTAACTTCATGGCTGCCTGAGAGAGCTTCGGAGTGTTCTGTTTAGTGGCTTCACCATCTCCCCCAATCTGACTTGCTTTTATCACATAATAGAATAGAAATTTACATCTGAATAGTCAGAATGAGACAACACTTTTTTCTTTTAATGGACCCTTGGGGACTCCCAATACCATGGCTGAAGGACATCAACAAGGGGATCAACAGAATTCAGGTGGACTTTTAAACTGAGACAGAAAATAATATAGGGGTAAGGAAGTGAAATGCAAGGAAAAAATCCATCATTTCTAAAATATGTTATTTAGAGGGTTGATCTATACCTAATTTGTAATTGATGTAGCTGACCTAGTGCTCCTAGAATGGTCTCAAGGAAGTGAATTACTAGCAAGCAGGTGGTTATCTGCTCTACGCAGCACTTTCAGCACTTTCATAGAAAAGATCCTTCAGCCATTATCAATGACTAAGAAAAAAAAGACTTTGAGACGGTTTACTTCTGCCAAATACTACTCTCTATTTTTAAGAACAAAATATAATACAAAGTTGGAATGGGAAAATGTCTCTACCTGTGGAAGCCCCTGGAGATCCCCCAGCATTGCATGATCTCCTGAACACTGCCCTGGAGCATCCCGGTGGTTCAAAAGGTTCACACACCTACAATTAAGATAACTAAAATAGAAATTATCTTCATTTTGAATTTTATCATAGCCTTAGCTATTTCTCTCGGTCTAAATTAAGGCTAATCATTTTTGTTTATATCTGTATGAAACATAATTATTGTTAACAGCAGTTTTCTCAGACTTCTGGCATATGTTGCAGATAGTAGAGTATTTTTATTTCCTATTGGCTAGGGGAACTCTGTAATCTCACTTCTGATAAACTGTAGGCCAACTCACTTCTGATAAACTAGAGACCACAATCTTCACATGACATACTAAGGTTTTCTTTTTCTCTGTCTATTTTAAGCTTTGTTTTTTAGAGAATGCAAATTCAGAAAATACATTTGTTATTGCAAAGCTCTATTATTACAAAGATGGAGGCTGATTGTGCTGGATTCCTTCTCTCATCCTCATAGTAACTATCTTTTCTGTATGGACATATTGGATGATTTTAATTAAGAAAAGGAGCAGGAGTTATTTGTTTATTTATTTATTTATTGCATCACACATGGTGATGCTCAAGGGTTACTCCTGGCTTTGCACCCAGGAATTACTCCTGGTGTTGCTCAGAGAGACCATATGGGGTGTTGGGGATGGAACTTGGGTTGGCCATGTGCAAGGCAAACATACTAACCGCTGTGCTGTCACTCCTGTCTCAGGAAGAACATTTTTAGAAGGGTGAGGTGTAATATTTTTGGAGTGCTACAGTAATTGACAAATTTCCTCTTTATATGAAGCCTGAAAACACTTTTATTGAATATAAAATCTATACAAAATTCAGTGGCCGGAGCGATAGCCCAGAGGGTAGGGCGCTTGCCTTGCATGCAGCCTGCCCATGCTGGCCTGGGTTTGATCCCGGCATCCCATATGGTCCCCTGAGCACAGCCAGGAGTAATTCCTGAGTGCAGAGCCAGGAGAAACCCTGAGCATTGCCAGGTGTGACCCAAAAAGCAAAAAAAAAAAAAAATATAGAAAATTTTCAGAATAAGAATTCACCTAGATCTTCTTTTCTTAGTGGCGGTGGTGGTGGTGTGGGGATGAGAGTATTAAGAAACCCACCCAGAAGAGCTTGCTTGTTTTAATTCATTTTTAATATATTTTATTAAAATAATAAAATAAAATATTTTATTATTTTATCACGGCCCGGATCATCCACAGCCACCCTGCAGCAGTTTTTTTTTTCAATCCAGCCCAGGTATGCTGAACCAGAGACTCTCAGACATGGGCATAGCTGCTCCTTGCTCTCCCTGTGCCCAGCTTCTCGTGAGGTGCCCAGGAGGCATGGCGAGTTCTAGCCCTGGCCTGCCACCCCAGCAGAGTCTTACAACAAGCCAGACCACCCTCCCCTACTCCATGGGGCCCGCCATTTTCTACATCCGGACTTCCCTCTCGTCACAACTCCACCCAGCAGACCAGACTATCACAGCCGGGCTCGCGCGGCTGTGCGGTTTCATCTATAAATGCTTTATTTAGAGGTGACTACAACAGTATGCCACCCACACGGCAAGTCTGGCAAGCTGCTCGGTGTAGTATTTGATATGCCAAATACCAGTAACATTTATATTAGGTCATTCCCATGATCTAATATAATTGTTTGAGGCTCTTTATGTTCCTGGAGCAAGCGGATGCCTTTGGGTTCTGCTGGCATGAGACAGGACATATGGAGATATTACTGGTGCCCGCTCTAGCAAATAGATGATTAACGGGAAGGTAGTGATAGTGATATTTTATTATACCATCGTGAGATATACAATTACAAAGAAGTTTCATGTTTGGGTTTCGGTCTTACAGTGTTCTAGCACCCATCCCTCCACCAGTGCCCATTTCCCACCACCATGTCCCCAATTCCCTACCACTTCTCTTAGCCTGCCTCTATGGCAGGTTATCTCTTCTCTCTCTCTCTCTCTCTCTCTCTCTCTCTCTCTCTCTCTCTCTCTCTCTTACACACTGTGGGTTACAATACATACATCTAGATGTTATCATATGTATCTTTTTGCAGATATTCAATGCTTAGTTCTAGGCTGGTATTATCACTTTCAACAATTATTAGCACACTGTTCCCTTCTCCATCTTACCTAACCTCTGACTCCCACACATTTATTGTAGATTCCGCCTTTGACAAGACCTCCTGATCCATGTTTTAGCTTGTTTTAAAGTATGAATTCAATCCTTAATTTGTTTTGGGCTACTTTCACAATTCACTGCTTATTTTCCCTAACTCTCTGCCAGACTATATAACTGAATAATCAAGGAATTTGAAAAATTTACATCCCTTCTTATTTCCATTCAAAGGAAGAACTCTCTGGCATTAAGATAGCTAAAACTGACCCAGGAAATGACTGTAAGGACCAGAGTAAATGCTTTGCATGTGGAAGGCCTGTGTTTAACCATTGACCACTACATGGCTCCCTGAACAAACAAACAGGAGTAGCCCCGAGCACCACTGAATGTGACCCTAAACAAACGAAAATAAAGTTAAAGGAAATTGGCCTGAGATTTGTAGTTTGGGCAACGTGACAGGCCCTCTCTGAGAGAAGTCATCTTGTTGCATTCTTTTGACTTTGTATGAGCCAAAGCAGAGTCTTATAATTATCCTAGAACTGCTATGGGCTCCAGACTCCTAGCTGGAAAATATAAGTCAGTGGTGACTGCTCAGTGGAACATTTCTTAACCTAGAGGCAGCTTTCTCCTGTGGCCTTTCTAGAAACATACTGCTGATACTGACCCTTGTCCATTTTCTGAATATCAATGCACATTCTTAAGTACTCCTTAGCTGAGCACCATTACCCTACCTAAATATGCATGAGTTTTCCTTAAAGAACTAAGCACGCATGTATAGAGAATTAAATCACATTAATTCTCTAAAGCATAAAATAAGACGCCCCCATTTCTCTTCTTGAAGGTTTTTCACCACCTATGCCCAGCAAATATCCTTTCCAACTTAAGTTTCTTTCTTCACGATCACGATCACGATCTTCCCGTTGATCATCTATTTGCTAGAGCGGGCACCAGTAATATCTCCATATGTCCTGTCTCATGCCAGTAGAGCCAGGGGCATCGGCTTGCTACAGGAACACAAGGAGCCTCAAACCATTATATTAGGTCATGGGAATGACCTAATATAGTAGTTACTGGAATTTGGCATATCATATACAACACGAGAAGCTTGCCAGGCTTGCCGAGCGGGAGGCAAACTCTTTAAACACCTCCAAATAAAGCATTTATTGATGAACCTGCGGCCGGTGCTAGCGAGCCGGCGCTGTGATGAGCTGGTCTGCTGGGTGGAGTTCTGACGAGAGGAGGAAGTCCAAAAGTGGAAAATGGCGGCGCCCGTGGAGTGAGAAGGGGTGGCCTGGCTTGTTGTGAGGGCTCTGCCGAGGTGGTGGGCCAGGGCTAGAACCCGCCATGCCTCCCGACTGCCTCATGAATGGCTGTGCACAGGGAGAGCAAGGAACAGCTCTGCCCCATGTCTGAGAGTCTCTGGACCAGCATACCTGGGCGGACTGAGGAAAAAGCTGCAGGGTGGGTGTCGGTGATCCGGGCTGTGATGGGCTGGTCTGCTGGGTGGAGTTCTGACGAGAGGGAAGTCCAAAAGTGGAAAATGGCGGCGCCCGTGGAGTGAGGAGGGGTGGCCTGGCTTGTTGTGAGGCTCTGCCGAGGTGGTGGGCCAGGGCTAGAACCCGCCATGCCTCCCGACTGCCTCATGAATGGCTGTGCACAGGGAGAGCAAGGAACAGCTCTGCCCCATGTCTGAGAGTCTCTGGACCAGCATACCTGGGCGGATTGAGGAAAAAGCTGCAGGGTGGGTGTCGGTAATCCGGGCTGTGATGGGCTGGTCTGCTGGGTGGAGTTCTGACGAGAGGGAAGTCCAAAAGTGGAAAATGGCGGCGCCCGTGGAGTGAGGAGGGGGGGCCTGGCTTGTTGTGAGGCTCTGCCGAGGTGGTGGGCCAGGGCTAGAACCCGCCATGCCTTCCGACTGCCTCATGAACGGGCTGTGCATAGGGAGAGCAAGGAACAGCTCTGCCCCATGTCTGAGAGTCTCTGGACCAGCATACCTGGGCGGATTGAGGAAAAAGCTGCAGGGTGGGTGTCGGTGATCCGGGCTGTGATGAGCTGGTCTGCTGGGTGGAGTTCTGACGAGAGGGAAGTCCAAAAGTGGAAAATGGCGGCGCCCGTGGAGTGAGGAGGGGTGGCCTGGCTTGTTGTGAGGCTCTGCCGAGGTGGTGGGCCAGGGCTAGAACCCGCCATGCCTCCCGACTGCCTCATGAATGGCTGTGCACAGGGAGAGCAAGGAACAGCTCTGCCCCATGTCTGAGAGTCTCTAAGTTTCTTTCTTACCAGTTCTTTTGTTCTCTTTTTTTTCATTTGAATGCTCCTGTGTTTTCTGAGTGACACTTTGATAAATCAACATATTTAGACCTGTCTCATAGAGAGGATTCATTCTATTAGGCAGACATGTGAATGTCTGAATCATCAACATAATTTTTGAGAAAATTTTAAAATGTTAACTTTCATAATTCAAGAAATTACAGATACTGAGGAGATAAGATAATAATGGTAATAAAGGCAGTAAGTTCATAAAAGGATAATAATGGCTTATTAAGTTGCTCTAAACTTATTTATATAGCTTAATATTAATGCCAACATAAAATAAAAATGTCATAGAAAAATCAATAGAAAAATTTTCAAGGCAAGGTCAGTGTGTAGGGAGACGGCCTTGCACACAATCAATCAGAGTTTGATTCCCAGAACCACATAAAAGTCCTCTGAACCCTGCTGATCTTTGAGCCTGGGCCAGGAGCAAGATCTAAAGGCCACTGCTGATTGTGGCCTCCAAATAACAATAAAAAATCCCCAAACCGACAAATAAACAGAAAAGACATTGCATAGTAGATTAATTTTCTTTAGCTAAAGAATCCATTTAGCTATGATTTATTGAGGTTATGAATTACTGGTAAATATGCATATCTTCTTCTATTTCTTTTTCTGCTTCCTCACAAAAGAGTTGTTTAGTATACCAGTATGTCTCAGGTAGGGCCAAGAGCACAATAGGCAATTAGTCAAACACTTGAAATTTAAAGTCAGGGTTGCAGCTCAATGGCAGAACACTTATATTTTCCCTGGATGTCTTATTTTCATTTATTCTTGTAGTATCATCCTAGTTGCCTCTATTGTTCGGTTTTAAGTGTTTTTGTTATTTATTTTGTTTTAATTTTTTATTGAATCACAGTGAGACACACAGTTACAAAGTTTCTCATGGTTGAGTCTTAGTCATAGAATATTCCAATACCCATCCCTTCACCAGTGTACATCTCCCCACCACCGTTTCCCTTCCTCATTTTTATTCTTTGTTATTTGGGTGGCTTTCGGGGGATGAACCATACCAAGCTATGTTCAAGACTTACTCCTAGCTCTGTGCTCAGGGATCACTCCTGACAGTATTTGGGGAGACCACTTGCAGAGCTGGGAATCAAAGTGGGGTCAGTCTTGGGCCTGGAGAGATAGTGGGTGGGTGCTTGCCTTGCATGTGGCAGACTTGGTTCAATCCTGGAATCCCATATGATCCCCCAAGCACTGCCAGGAATAATTCTGAGTGCAGAGCTGGGGATAACCCCTGAGCATCACCTAGTGCCGCCTCCAAACCAAACATTCAAGCAAAAAGTAGGACCAGCCTCATGCAAGGAAAGCACCGTTGGTGTCAGGGATTTGAACCCACAACATATTATAAATAAAATATATTGATAAATGAAAGATATACTCTAATTTTTTGAATTATCTCCTAAGCCTCCTGTTTGAAAAAAAAAAGTTCTCTATTGAGGTGACATTAGTTT
>JAJIBD010014555.1:0-21105 GCA_021461705.1 Cryptotis parvus | reverse complement strand
GGCCAAGGATGTGTGTAGGGTTTTGGCTCTGACTGCCCCAGGTCCCCTCTGTCAGCCGTGGCAGGGTGGCACTTAGGCACCCCAAGAGTAATGGCCTCTCCCCACCCTCCCCAGCCCCCATGGAGTCCTTTCACTGGAGGTGGTGAGGGCTTGTATTTTCATATGGAATTTTAAGGGAGCCTTGTCTCCCCACCTCCTGGCACCCACAGCTGCACATGGCACACACACCCAGAGCCTGTGGCCTCTGGGCCGCCCTCCCTCTCCTGCTGCAGCTCCAGTTCCAGCTCTAAAATCAGGCTCAGGAGGCCGGGAGGAGGATGGCCAACAGAGCCCTCTGGAATGAGCTGGTGCTGGTTGGCTCTGCTGTTTCCCGTCACACAGGCAGGAGCCCCCTCCCTGGGCCCTCAGCCCGAGTCCAGCAGAGGGATGAGTTTGCTGCTCGTCCCTGCAGTCTGGGGCCACCCTCAGTCTCTGGAGGCCAGTGTGTCCCCGAACGTGGGCAAGAACATCCCTCGTGTATGGCTCCACCACTGGCCACTGTGACAGAACGGTGTCCCCTGCCCCTAGATGCCTGCAGTGGCCCACAGTAACTTTCAAAGCCCGGTGTCACTTTTACCAACAGATCTTGACTGGAGTTGTGGTGAATTCCCTCCTCCCCAATCCCCGAAAGACCAACTAAGGTGCCTCAAACCCTCCTGGGCCCTTTGCCACTCCCTTCCTGGCTGACCTGTTAGGGGGTTCTGACGGGCAGAGAGGCACCAACTTCCGTGGGGGCTCTGGGGGGCCGAGGAGACTGTTCCATAGAAGCGAGCTGCTGCCAGGTGCCACCCCTTAAGCCTCGGGAAGGGGAGCCGGGCACGGCTGAAGTGCTGGTGGGGTTCACTCCCAGGCACCCACTTACCAGACTGGCTTTGATCCAGGCTCAGGCTTGAGCGATAAAGCATGACCTTGTGCATTCCTGCTATTCCGATACTAACTTTAAGATGAAGGTACAATGTTTTCCTTTAGTAATTTCACGTCTAACCTGGTACAGGAAGCTTAGCTCTACACGCTCTGTAGTGCCCCGTGTCACAGGTTTGGGGAAAACGCACTAGGGAATCAAAGAAAACGAGGTTTTTTTCTTTTTTAAAGAAAAGCAATGGTGCTGATGGTACTGACACAACCTCAATAAACATTGTCTTGGACAGCCCTGGCTGGGACCGCCTGGCTGCAGACCCCGGTCCTGGCTTCCTCTGCGGGCCTTGCTCTCTGCTTTCTCAACCCAAGCTTGCATTCCTCCCCAGCCACCCCGGAAAAGCCCTGTGCTCCCAGGCTCTCAATGCCAAGCAGCATTTGGAGAAAACAAAGGCAGGATGAGGCTGGGGGGAGCTGAGTCCCAATTCCCTGAAACATTCCTGCAAACTCTCCGGGGTAGCGGAGCGTGACCGCCGTCTCTGTATCCCAAGGGCCGAGTTTCAACATCTGATGCAAATTATGAATGAAATTATGACTGCATCCGCAGGCGGGTGAGTGCCAAGGCAGGCGGGGCGCAGGGCACGGTCTGGGCCCAGAGCACCTGCCCCCCAGCTGGCCATGCAGGGTAGAGCCCTCTGTCCCTGGCTGTTCAGCGGATTCCGGGCTAGTGGACCTCATTCTGAAAGTGGACTGGACAGTCCTGAAACCTCAGGTGAGCTGTAGGGTAGGTCCAGAAGTGGTCAGAGAACAGCTGTGAAGGATTAAAGTCGGGTGCTCCTTCCTGCCCTTGATTGCTTTGGGTCACACCCAGCATTGCTCAGGGGTTATTCCTGGCTCTGTACTCAGGGCAGTGCTTCGGGGGACCATATGGGATGTCAGGGATTGAACCCAGGTCGGCAGCAAGACAAACACCCTACCCGCTGTGCTATTGCTCCAGTCCCCAACTGCTTGGGGTGGGACACAGGCAGTGCTGCTCTGGGGCTATTCCAGGCTCAGTGACCCCTGGTGGGGTCATTAACTGGGATTAACCAGCAAGACAAGTGCTTACTCCCTGTACTATTGCTCTGGCTGGTTGCCCTTTTTTTTTGCTTTTTGGTCCCGCGATGCTCGGGTTAATCTGGCTTGCATCAGGATTACTCTGGCGGTGCTCGGGGGACCATATGGGATGCGGGGATCGAACCCTGGCCGGCTGGGCCGCGTGCAAGGCCCTACGCTGCTTCGCTCCGGCCCCTGGTTGCCCTTTTGTTGAGGGCAGAAGCTCCTGGTGGGGCCAGGGCCCTATCTGGGCCAGGCAGAGCTCAGGGCTCCCTGCTTGAGCCCCTGAGTGGCATGTCCAAGTGCTGTCTCCATCCTCCAGGGGATCCTATTTCCACCAGCAAGGGGCCGAGTCCTATCTGGCTGGCCTTTGAAGCCAGGCTCTGGGAAGGGGAAAGTCTAGTGTGTTCCTGCTCACTGGGGCCACTCCGGGGTGGGGCTCCAGCTTGTCCAACCAGGCCAGTTCTGCCTTTCCTAGTTCAGCTGTGCCAGCTGAGGCATGGGGCAGGGGCTGACTGTAGACACGTGGCCGGAAGCCCCAGCACTGAGGACAGAAGAGTCATGAGAGGTACTGGGCACAGAGGTCACATGCTGGTGGGGGAGAAGCCACTGGGGCAGAGAACAGGAAACAGGTGAGTTCATAGAAAACTTTATTGCTGCACCTTCCACTGGCTGCTGTGAACCAGTGCTATGGCAGCCGAGGGCCGTGTGCGGTCCAGATGGGCCGGATTCGGAGCCTCGTCTCCTCCATCCACACGTGGGCTCTGTAGGGACCCAGCCCAGACTGCTAAATCCCAACAGTCAAAAACGTGCGACCACATCACAATGCTCCATCCCCAACCCCATCCTAGATAAAAGGAAACTACCCGAAGACCCTCCAAAATAAAAATTGCCCTTGGCTGTCACAGGGAATGCCCAGTTCTCTGCAAGTCCGACACAGCCCAGGGGAGGGAGGGCGCGGCCCCCCTCCTCTGGCTCCAGGTGCCCTCCCTGCCCCAGGCCTGCTTCCAGGGCGCCCTCTGGACCCTCGCGGCAGGGAGGAAGGCTATAGGGCCAAGCCCACACAACTTCAGGGCTGCCGACTGAGTTGTACTTGGTCCCATGGAGATGGAAGGGAGGCCCCAGCCACAGTGGACTTCACAGACTTTTCTGGAAGACCCGGTGCAGGCTCTGGGCCAGGACATCTGTCTCCCTCATAGCCCTCACAGCTCTGCTGCCAGCTCTCTGGCACTTGCTCCAGGCCGTAGTAGGCCCCAGCAATGGCTCCGGCCATGGTAGCAATGGTGTCAGTGTCCCCACCCAGAGAGACGGAGTAGACGAGCGGCCCGCTGTAGGCTGTTGAAGGTGGGCGGGATCTCGGGTCGGGTGCCATGCAGCGCAGGGAAGCAGTAGATGGCCGTGGGCACCGACTCAAAGGCGGCAATGCCGTTCCCTGAGGGGAGGAAGCAGAGGGGACGCCTGAGAGCCGCGGCCCGTGCCTAGGCGAGACCTGTCCTGCCCCAACGTTGCACTCAGCTTCAGGTCAGGCTGTGATTAATATCCCAAGAGTTTCCCATTGTACCACAGCAGTCTCTGTCGTCCTCAGGGCTGGACTAGCTCACAGGGCCACAGCACAGGCCCTGCGTGCACAGGTCCCCAGCACCACATGGACCGCCGGCACTGTCACGAGTGACCCCAAGCACAGCACCAGGAGTGGCCCCCTAGACACCTTCCCACCCCAAGTGCTCTATTAGGACCCATTAGTTCCCAGCGCCTGCTGCCAACCCGATGAAGCCCAGCTGCCATCCCTGGGCCAATGCCCACCACGCTGATAAGAGCAAGAAAGCACCATCCCTGGCTGCTGGAATCCTGCAGCACATGGCCATGCCACTGCGGGAAACTGAGGCCTGAACTTGTTTGCTGATACCATTGGGGACCCCAGCAGCTCTCCGACAGGGACCCACCTAGCTCGGACACCACGTCCTCTCTGGTCACCGAGGGCCTGCTCTCGAGCAGCTCCCGATTTTCTTTAGTCGACTGGAGTACGGGCGTTCCTCCATGCCCAGCCTGCAGGTGGGGGACAGTGCAGGGAGGGGAGTCAGGGGTGGCTGTGCTGGGCCGGAAAGGGCTGACGGGGGCAGCAGGGACGTGGCGACACCACGGCAGGGGCGCTGACAGAAGGGGCCGGCCGCCCCTTCCCTTGGGACCCTGAGGGGCGGGGTCTCCACATACAGCCAAGCAAAGGGGCTTCTTCACCCCCACCACAAAGGAGAAGGTCCAGCTTGTCCCCATGCCAGTGCCAGGCGCGGGCACCCTCTGGACTGCTTCTGCCCGCACACTCACTCCCTGGCGTCCGAGATGGACTGGGCGTCGCTCTCCAGCTCTCCCCATGTGGCCCAGCAGCTGCTCCAGGAAGCGCTCGCTGGACAACCTCGCCCTGCAGGGCCAGGTGCACGGCCAGAGCCTGCAGGACGGCGCCGTTGTAGCCCAGGGAGGGAGGCATGGGTCAGCTGGGCCGATAGCCGGGCAAACTGGGCGGGAGACAGGGTTCAGGGAAGTGGCCGTCAGCCCCCTGTGCCCCGCTCAGGGCAGGGAGAGGGGTGGGCGCGGAGTACCTTCTGCACGTCCTGGACGCTACTGTAGGCCAGGGAGATGCCAGCCACCCGCATGGCACCCCCATTGCCATAGGAGCCTTTGCCGTTGAACTGGGCACGTGCAGGCTCGAAGACATCGCGACACTTGGGGTTCAGGAGCTTCTTGAAGACGGTGATGACGCCAGCGCCGTAGCCCCGGTCAGGGTCCTTCTTGTACTCCTGAGCAAACCTGGGGGAGCAGAGCAGAGGGACACATGCAGGACACTGAAAGACGCCTGCCATCAGGAGAGAAATCGGGCTGGTCTGGGGGTCTCGGGGCCCGTGGAAACCGCAGAGGCCCTGAACCAGCACCTGCGGGCGAGGGGGAGTGTCTCTGCATCACTGCGCTGTCCAGGGCAATGCCTGCCCACCTGGCGGCCCTCACCTGTGAGCCATGTCCACCTCGTCGAAGGCCTCCTTGGCCAGCAGGGACTGCACCAGGGCCCGGGCCATGGCCGTGTCGTCTGTGTAGCACAAAGCTTCTGTGGGGGAGTGCAGGGGGGTTGTAGGGCTCCGGGGCTGCCCCCCCACACCCCCCTTTCCTGTCCCGTCCACGAGGCTTCACTCCCACACCGTTGCCATGTCCATGAAGGGACGCGCCGCTTTGAGACCTGCTCAGCCTCTCAAATCCCCCACCAGAACCTTCTCTCTTGGGCACAGCACCGGTCCTTGCCTCTCCCTGCCACCTAATCAGAATGGCTGCGGGGCCAGGAGCAAACTCACTCCTGCCTCCACCCACCAGATACCCCTGGCTCCCAGTCTGGACTGCCCCCTTCGTGTGGACCCTTGGCCCTCTCTGGCATGCACCTCCTTATGCTGACTGCAACAGACTCCCCCGCAGCCAGGGCACAGAGCCTCTGTCTTATTTGTTTCTTTGCGCTTGGGCCACACCTAGTGGTGCTCAGGGCTGAGTCCTGGCGGGGGCCAGATGGTGTCAGGGATCAAATCATCAAATCAGCTCAAAAGGTGTGCAAGGCAAAGCCCCTCCCCGCCCCAACCTGGTCCTGAGGACAGAACACGTTCCCTAGTGAATCCCTTTCCCTGCTGCTCACACCTCGGGGCCCATCCACTCCTCTCTGTGGATCCCCAGCCCCAAGCCCACTTTCTCTTCCTGTTCTTCTCAGGAGCCCTGTCCTACCTCCCCAGCAAGACGGGCTCTCGGGGGCTACAAGCCAGTCGCCCTCCCTGCAGAGCTCTGGGCCTGCCTGATGGCCCCTCCCAGCTGTGGCCTGGGGACCTTTCCTGTCCGCCCTCCTCTGTGCAGCAGCGCCTGTCCTCGCTTCCTGCACACCTCCTCCACTGATCCCTTTCCTCGGTCTTGTTACAGGGCCATGGTTTGCCGCTAACCCTCGGGCTAGACTAACCGAGCGACACCCACTTCCTGTCAGGGATGGTACATCATGGAACACAGCCAGTGAGGCTCAATCTGGGCCTGGGACTCCCACGCAGAGAAACTTCTGCCCTGAGAGAGGCTAAGCAGGGGCCAGAGCGATAGCACAGCAGGTAGGACGTTTCCCTTGCCCGTGGCCGACCTGGGTTCGATCCCCCGGCATCCCATATGGTTCCGCGAGCACCGCCAGGAGTAATTCCTGAGTGCAGAGCCAGGATAACCCCTAAGCATCGCCTGGTGTGACCCAAAAAGCAAAACAAAAACAAAAACAGCCAAACATACCACAATCAGAGCGAGGCCAAGCCAGGAGCTCCTGGGAAGGGCAGCAGGAGCCCTGACCGGGAGGCGACCAAAGTCCTCGTCCCTTAGACTTTCCTGGTCCTGTCAGTTCCTTCTCTTTCCCCTTGGCAACTGTGACACAGGTTTTCTGTTTACATTCAAAGGGTCCTAAAACCACCCTATGACCACCATCCTAATATCTATTCAAGAATTTTTTTTTTTCTGTTTGGGGGTTACACCAGTGATGTTCAAGGAATTCCTGGCTCTGCACTCAGGAATCACACCAGGAGTAAGCCCACAAACCAACCAAACAAACAAAAAAGGAATTCCGTGTGGCCCTTGCCCCTCTACACACTCTCATCATCCTCTGCTTGGCGTCACGGATGGGGATGGAGGTTGGGGAGAAGTCAAAGGCGGCCTAGAGACAGCAGGATGGGAACCAAGGGAGGAGAGCGGCCGGGGTGATGCCAAGCAGGCGCCCCAATGGTTAGATCCCCGCACAACAGGGACCCCTGAGCATCATGGGGTACTCCATGGGTGCCTCAAGAGGCCCGTGCACACCCCTAGGCAGTCCCGGATGGGCGAACAGGCCCCGCAGTCCATTTTGGAGGCGCGACTTCCTTTCTCTGCCGTGACATCCCTCCTTCAAGGACTCGCTCCCACCCTACGTCCTAACTGGAATCTTTTATTTCACACCACGAAATAAGACCGGCCCAGAGGTGGCATCAGATGGCTCTGGGAGATGTATCGCTGCGGGTAGGGTGTTTGTGCCTTGCACGCGGGCACCCGGGTTTGATCCCCAGCACCCTTTATGGTCCCTGGAGACCACAGGAGTGATTTTTTTTTTTTTTTTGGGGGGGTGTTACACCCGGCGACGCTCAGGAATTACTCCTGGCTCTGCACTCCGTAATTACTCCTGGCAGTGCTCGGGGGACCATACGGGATGCCGGGATCAAACGCGGGTGGACCGCTGCAAGGCAAATGCCCTACCCCGCCGTTATGGTTCCGGCCCCTGACCAGGAGTGATTCTGAGTACAAAACCAGGAGTAACCCCCGAGCAATTCAAAACAAACAGGAATGGCTCTGGAGACGCAGGCGAGGTGGTCAGGCAGCACGGACTGCAGGAATCAGGCTGTCTAAGGTCCCCTGCGGTGTGCAGTGGCCGCCCTACAGGCTGTGCCCAGGTGGCCCAGCCCGCACAGGGGAGACGGGCGTTGCCAAGGCCCGAACTCGAACGGTTCTGGCACGAGCGGAGAGAGTGATCAGGTTCGACCCGCCGCGCTGCGGGCGCCGGCTGGGCCCCCGGCTCGGTCCCCGGCTCGGCCCCGTCACCCCCCGGCCGCGCCCAGCTCGGCCCCGCACGTGCGCCCCGCCCCGCCCACCTGTCCGCGCGCTGCCCGGAGAGCCCGGCTCCGGCTCCAGGCTCTGCACGTGACGCAGGACTGACGTCAGGGGACGGTGTCGTGCGCCTCGTACACGGCGCCCACGCAGTCCCCGAGCAGAGCGCCGGCCAGGCAGCCGCGGAAGCGGGAGAGGGAGCGGACGCCCCAGCCCCCTTGCACCCAGCCGCAGACATCGCCGCCGCCATGCGTGCCGACCAGTCGCCACTTCCGGTGCGGCCGGCGCACCCCGAGCCTGCAGCCCGTTGTCCCACAGCGCCCCAGCGCGGCCTGGAGCCCCGGTGCCGCTGCACGCACAGCGCCGCCCAGCGGCCGGGTGTCGCAGCTGCCGCGAGTGGGACCAGCAGCCCAATGGCGAGGCACCAGTGCACCAGACTGCTTTCTCCACCTATAATCGGTGTTGCAAATGGACGGGAAGGTCACTAGAGAGTCCCCCAACGGGTGGGCACTGAGCCATCATCTGACAAGAGCGCCCTAGCCTGCTCTATGAAGCCGCACTGTGTCCCTGAAATCCCTCCACACCCACGCCCTCCCTTGGCTGCCCCCTGCTCCAGCCCTCGCGATTCTGTCCCAACCTCCTCTGGACCTTCCCTGGCATCGTGAGAGCAGGCCAAAGTCAGGTGCTAGGACTTGCGGGGTGCTGGCTGGCCCAGAGAGGGGTTTCCAGAGGGAAGATAGGAACTTTGATGCCTGAGGGTTGGTAGGCCCCGTGGTTACTCTCACCGGGTATTGCCTGCATGCTGAACCTTGAGAACCTTCGGGTCTGAGAACCCTAACATTTATTATGTCCACACCCTCCCTTCTTGCCTACTTCCCACTTTGCCCCTCCCTTTCTCCTTGGCCCCAGGAGATTAGGTCTGCTCCAGGTAACATTTTTTGAGGGGCGTGAGGATGCGGTTGGTAGTGCGGGAGAACGTGTCCACTTCAGGCACAAACTTCTCAGCAGGCACGGTCAGCCTGCGGCGAGTGTCCATGCACCTGGTGTCCAACAGCAGGGTGTTGGCCTTGCAGGCAATGTCGGCCTGCAGCTGGGCCAGGTGCTTGCAGAGCTTGTCCAGAGCGCCCCTGGGGAGGAGACATGGAGAACCCCAACCTGCTGAGGCTGGAGATGGGCTACAGCAGGGAGGCAGCTAGAGGCAACCCCAGTGGCTGGCCCCTCCCAGCCCTCTGCCTCCCCAGACTTACTGTGTCTGGGCTAGCTTCTGCTTCAAGATAGCGATGGTCTCTTCTAACTGGTGGACCTCGGGCCACTGAGGCCATACTGGGCCTGGAAGGAGAGGGGCAAGTGGGGGAGTCCCAAGTCAGTCAGTCGCGTGTAGCCCGAAGGTGCAGCTGCTCTGTATAGGCCCCCTGTTCTCTTAACAAGAAATGCTCTGGGCCACAGCTGTGGCTCAACCACTGGGTGGGTTCCCACAGCAATGAACAAATATAGAGTGTTTTGGTTTGGGGGCTACACCCTCAGAGCTCAGGACTTACTCCTGTATCCTGTGCTCAGGGGCCACTCCTGGGGTGCTTGGGCAAAATACACAGTGCTAGGGATAGAACTGGGGTTGGCTGCATGAAAGTACGCTTCCCGGGCCGGAGCGATAGCCCAGCCTGTAGGGCGTTTGCCTTGCATGCAGCCGGCCTGTGCCGGCCTGGGTTCGATCCCCGGCGTCCCATATGGTCCCCCGAGCACTGCCAGGAGTAATTCCTGAGTGCAGAGCCAGGAGTAGCCCCCTGAGCATTGCCGGGTGTGACCCAAAAAGCAAAAAAAAAAAAAAAAAAAAAGAACGCTTCCCTGTATTCCCTCTCTGGCCTGAAAAACAATAATTAAGACTCCCTAAATGTGGGCCGGAGCAATAGCCCAGCGGGTAGGGCGTTTGCCTTGCACCCGGCCGGCCCATGCCTGCCCAGGTTCAATCCCCGGCATCCCATATGGTCCCCAGAGCACCGCCGGGAGTAATTCCTGAGTGCAGAGCCAGAAGAAACCCCTGAGCATTGCCGGGAGTGACCCAAAAAAGCAAAAATAATAAAAATAACCCCCCCTAAATGCTCAGGAAGCTCAGTCAGGGGCCCCCGACACCTGGTCCCGGCAGAGCTCCACGTTGGGCCGGTAAGTCCTGGACTCCAGCCGGGTATGGCAGAGTTTCAGATTGAGCATCTTTCTGTGCAGATCGTCCCCTCCAGGTGCCGGATGTCCTCTTGCAGATCGGCTACTTCCTCCAAGGTCTGTGGGTGGGAGAGGGACCGACCACCCAGGTGAGCACGTCAGACCCTGGGGGCCCTCCCCGGCTCCTGATCCAACAGCCGCCAAGCCTGGCCCAGGGCTGAATCCAGAGGCTCACGTTCTTCTCCTGCCACTTGAGCTCGCTGTACAGCTTCTCAACCTCCCGCAGCCGCTTCCTGAAGGTAAATTCCGTCGCCACTCTCTGGGCTTCGAGTTCATTGTTGGTCTGCAGGCCGGGAGGTGGGCAGGGCAGGGAGAGGATGTAAGCTCACAGCACTCGCCATTCAAGGGAGGGGTTGGGTTGCCCCTCCATGAACGCAGGGAAGGGCCTAGGGTGGAGCTGGGATCATGAGCTACGGATGAGGGGCCACGGATCGCGAGCCGAACCTCGGCGATCGTCAGAACCATGGCCTCACGCAGCTCCATGGCCTGCTTCATCTCCGTCTCTGCCCTGTTTATGATGAACTGGCTGAACTCGTCCCACTGCTGGAGAGAGGAGGTGCTGAGGGCAGAGGGGACAATGGTCAGCAGGTGTGTGGGCGTGCAAGTGTGTGGCAGGCAGGAAGCAAGACTGACCAACAAGCTTGCTTTACTTCTCCAGGACCCGTGTGGGGTTGGCCTTCAGGGAGAGGTTGGGGGACTGCAGGGTGAGAGAGAGGCAGCCTCGATCAATATCCAGGGCCTCCATCTTGTCCCGATGGTCTGTGTTGAGCTGCTGTCGGACTTCCTGCAGGAGGCTGGGACAAAAGAGATCCCCTCGGGAGCCAGCCCTCCCAAGCCCCCTAATCCCAAAGGATCCTTGGAAATGGGTGGTCTACGGGCTGCCCAGGCAGCTGAGGCAAAGACCGGCATTGCTGGAGGAGTTACCCAGAGGTGACAAGTGGGATCCTCACTTTCTTGCCCCCAATACCCTCAGGGAACACCCAAGGAGTCTGGGAACAGACATTGAGAAGCTTCTCATGGGGCTGCAGACTCATGAACTTTCAAGCTTCCGGCCAGTGGGGAAAGGCTGTCCCGAAACTGGGTCTGGAGTATTCTGAGCCTCTGGGCGGATGGGGAGGTGCCCCAGCAGCCAGGGCAGAGGGTAGCCAACCCCCGCCAGCGTGGCCCTCCAGTGCAGGCGGATGCGGGAAGGACGCCGTCCCTACCAGAGCTTCTCAAAGGCCAGCGTGACCTTCGGCCTGCAAGGCCTTCTTGGTGGCCTCGATCACCGCCACCTCCTTGTGCAGCTCCTGCTCCACTGTGTCCACCACCACGTCGATGTCACGCCGGCTCTCCCTCAGGGTCAGGCACTCGATGGCCACGTCCAGAGGCAGGTTCTTGGCCTGCAGGTTCTGCTCTGTTGACTCTTTTTATCTAGAGGGCAAAGGAAGAGTTGGTGGAGGTGGGCAGCGCCCAGATGCCTGTCCTGGTTGCCTGCCCCCAACCCGCCCTCCCCACAGCACCAGCCCCGCTTCCTGCCTGGGCCAAGGCGTCTATCTCCGCATCTAGATCCGTGAGGCACTTGTCCAGCTTCTCCTTCATGCGGTTGACAGTATCAATCCTCTCCGCCAGGCGGGCCTGATTGTCTTGTTCATCCCAAATGGTCTAGAAGAGAGTTAGAGAGCCAGACAGAGGGGGTGTCGGTGGCTGGGGACTACCCCACTGGCCCCCTGGCCCACCCCACTGACCTGCCCCCACCTGGTTGTTGGTCTCATTGGGGGAGGACGCGGGCCTCCTGGCGGATCTGGTAGGACGCTCTCTCTGCCGCTCGGCATTGGTGGACAGCAGGTAGCTGTTGGTGTGCCAGTCGGACAGCCGATAGCGCCACTGGGCTTCGTGCTCAGAGTAGCCATGGTGCGGGTGGACCAAAGGGTCACAGCCCTAGGCCTATCCCAAGGCTCCCACTCTGCTGAGAGGGTAAACAAGGCTTTAGGAGATGGTTTAGGGGCCTCTCTGGGGCCTCACCTGCCTCCCACTGAGGATCTGCTCCTGGTCATGCCACTCCACACCCACTGTAGCTGCTGGGGGCCAGGCCTGGCTGCACTAAGCCTCTGGCCACCCATGTGATGGCAGGCAGACTCCTGGGTGAAACAAGATGATGGAGTTCTGGGGTGTGTGTGTGTGTGTGTGTGTGTGTGTGTGTGTCTGTCTGTCTGTCTGTCTGTCTGTCTGTCTGTCTGTGTTTGTGTCTGTGTGTCTATGTCTGTGTCTGTGTACAGGTTCCTTGCTGAGGGGCTGGCCAGAAGCAGTTATCAGGGAGAAAGAGACTTAACCCCTGCTTCCTTTCCTGCAGGGCCCAGGGTCTGAGCCTGGTCCCTCCTGTGGATGGGAGTTGGGGGCTGTTGGCATTGTGGTCCCAGCCCCCTTCTGTCTCCCCTGACAATCCTCTGTGGTTTAGTTGGAACCAAAGAGAAGAGGAGGAGGAGGAGGAGGGAGAAGAGAGGGAGGAGGAGGAAAAGGAGAAGAAAGAAAAGGAGGAGGGAGAGGAGAGAGGGAAGAGGAGGAGGAATGGAGGAAGAAAAGGAGGTGGGAGAAGAGAGGGGGGAGGGTGAGGAAAGGGGAGGAGGAGGAGGAGGAGGAAAAGGAGGAGAAAGAAAAGGAAGAGGGAGAAGAGAAAGGAGGAGGGGGAGGAAAGGGGAGGAGGAGGAGGAAAAGGAGGAGAAAGAAAAGGAGGAGGGAGAGAGGGAGGAGGAGGAGGAAAAGGAGGAAGAAAAGGAGGTGGGAGAAGAGAGGGAGGGGGGGGAGGAAAGGGGGAGGAGGGAGGAGGAGGAAGAGAGGGAGAGGAGGGAGGAGGAGGAGGGAAAGGTGGAGGGAGAAGAGAGAGGGAGGAGGAGGGGAGGAGGAGGAGGAAGGGAAGGCGGTGGCGGAGGAGGGAGCTGGGCCTGGAGGGGGCCCCCAGCGCCCCGGCTCCCCTGGTCTCACCGTCAGAGCTCTGGCTCTCCCGCCACGGTGGCCCGCCGCGCCGCTGAGCCGCGGCCCGTTGCTAGGCAGCCGCGGCGGCGCGTCCCTAATCACCGCCTTGTTTGTCCTGGACAACCGCTGGGCTGCCGCCCTGGAGCCTCCGCTTGGGGAAAGGGGGGCTGGAGAGCCGGTTGGGCTGACCAGGGGAAGGGGGCGGCGTTCGCTTCATTTACAAGGGAAACACATTTTAATTCTGATCAAAGCTATGCATCATCCTGATTTTACAAAAAACAAACCCCTCATGCGGTACACAGAAAAAGCAGCCCCCTTCCCCCACCTTCCAGCTCACTCCCCAGAACATCTCTCAGGAGTGTACAGGGAACATTATTTGCACACTTTCTTTTGATTCTTGATTTTTGGGGACGGGGAGGGCACAGAAGGTTGTGCTCAGGTTCACTCCTGGTAGACTCAGGAGACCATATGAGGGGGGGAATCAAACTGGGGTTGGCTGGTGCAAGGCCAATGCTTACCCGCTGTATGTACTCTCTCCGGCCCCTGATTCTGCCTTAACTGTTTTATAGCTGCTTAATGGCACAGAGAGTGATGGTAGTGTCCTGGAAGAAGCCTGGAGGACTGGGCACGTAGAAGCCATGCTTGAATCTAACTATGTCTTTTTAAAAAGAGAGAGAAACATTAGCGGGAACTAGACACTGCCGGTCCTGCTGTAGGCCTTGGAGAATGTTAGTGTTCAATCTTTGTAACCAGCAGAGGAGCTCACAGCTCACCTGAGACCCGCTTGCTGAAAGGCAGAGCTGGAACCCAGCTGCGTCTGACCACAGGGCCCCAGGGGTGGCACTGGAAATGGAGAGGAATTCAGGGATGCGAATGAGCTGGCTTCCTGCTGAGGACTTTGTCCTTCCTTGGGCTTGACGAAAAATGTCTCACACTTATCCTGCCGGGCTGAAGCCTGAATCCAGACCCAGTGTGGACTTACACAGAAGTGAAGTCCAGCTTCGATGGGTGAGGCGGAGCGATAACAGCACCTCTTACTCAGTCCACCCTGAGTGCCTGTGGACGTCTTATCCTGCAAGGGAAGGACTAGGACCCAGGGCTCGTGGCTGGGGAGGGCAAAACTGGCCTTGAGAAATCTGAGGAGGACAGAAGCGCATACAGCAAGCCTGAGTCTGGAGCTCAGAAGAGAAACTAAGTAACTACGCTTATTTTCGCTTATTATTATTTTTTCTTTTGGGTCACACCCAGCATCCGGAGCACTGCCAGGAGTAATTCTTGAGTATACAGAGCCAGGAGTAACCCCTGAGCATTGCCAGATGTGACCCCCTCAAAAAAGGGAAGCAAAATAGATTAATTAAAAAAAAAGAAAACTGATGGATGAGACGAAGGAAAAACTGAATGATAAGAGTGCATGACAAGGGGCCGGAGCGACAGCACAGCCGGTAGGGCGTTTGCCTTGCACACAGCCGACCCGGTTCGATCCCCGGCATCCCATATGGTCCCCAAGCACCACCAGGGGTAATTCCTGAGTGAAGAGCCAGGAGTAACTCCTCATTATTGCTTTTTGGGTCTGACCCAAAAAAGCAAAAGAGAAATAAAAAAGTGCGTGGACATTCTGTACTAGAAACACCAAGACTTCTATTGTGAGGTTTGCTTTCTGCCAGATAAGCTCATGCGCAACACGCAAATATGCCACTGAAGAACATAAGGTCTTGAGAAACATGTAGAAAATGGTCTAGTGCCTTCCCAGCAAAGTGGTTTTTTCTTCTTTTTTTTTTTTTTGCTTTTTGGGTCACACCCAGCGATGCTCAGGGGTTTCTCCTGGCTCTGCACTCAGGAATCACTCCTGGCGGTGCTCTCGGGACCATATGGGATGCCGGGATTCAACCCGGCCGGCATGGCCCGCCACGCAAGGCAAACGCCCTACCCGCTGGGCTATCGCCCCGCCCCAGCCAGCAGTGTTTTTATAAGTGACTGCTGTAAACCCTGAGAGCGCTCCGTGGCTCCCACTGGTGACAGTTGATCTTCCCCTCTTTCCTGCTGCATAGATGTTTACGTCAGACGACTTTAATGTTCGGGAAAGAAGGGGTTTCCTTGCCTAGCAAATGTCCCAATGGATAGCTGAGACAGTTGAAAGATGCAATGCATCTAGGAGTTTCAAGTACTTTTCAATTGGACTATTCCTAAAATAACTATAAAGGTTGTAACATTTGGTTCAGCATCAGATATCATGAAACTTTTTTTTTTTTCTTTTTTGGGTCACACCCAGCGACACACAGAGGTTACTCCTGGCTCTTAGCTCAGGATTTACTCCTGGCGGTGCTCGGGGACCATATGGGATGCCAGGGAATCGAACCTGGGTTGGCCGGGAGCAAGGCAAATGCCCTACCTGCTGCTATCGCTCTGGCCCCTCATATGAGACTTTGTATTTTTTATTTATTTATTTATTTTTTTAGTTTTTGGGGTCACACCGCGATGCTCAGGGTTTCTCCTGGCTCTGCACTCAGGAATTACTCCTGGCGGTGCTCGGGGGACCATATGGGATGCCGGAGATCGACCCGGCGCATGGGCCGGCGCTGCAAGGCACGCCTACCGCTGGGCCATCGCCCGGCCCTCATATGAGACTTTGTAACCTTTAGGTACTACTGTGCCTGTTGGATGACTTTTGCTTTTTTTTTTTTTTTGATTTGTGGGTCACACTCCGCGTTGCTCAGGGATTAATCCTGGCTTTGCTCTCAGGAATTACTCCTGGCAGTGCTTGGGGGACCATGTGGGATGCTGAGGATTGAACCTGGATCAGCCATGTGCAAGGCAAATGCCCTATCTGCTGTGCTATCTCTCCTGACCCCTTAAGTACATTTAAAAAATATCTTATACCACCGTGAGATATACAATTACAAAGATGTTCATGTTTGGGTTTCGGTCATATCAGCACCCATCTGTCCCCAGTGCCCATTTCCCACCACCAATGTCCCCAATCTCCCCTCCTTCCCCAGCCTGCCTCTATGGCAGGCTTTTAACTTCTCTCTCTTCCTTCTCTTACACATTGTGGCTTGCAATACATAATGCACATTTAGAGGTTATCGTGGTGTATCACTTTGCCTCTGTTCAATGCTCAGTTCTAGGCTGGTATTATCATTTCCAACAATTATTGGCCCCCTATACCATTCTCTGTCTTAACCTAACCCCCGACTCCCACACACCTGCAGTTGATTCCACCTAGTAAGACCTCCTGATGCGTGTTTTGCCTGGCCTTGGGTATTGGTATCATGCTTTATATATCATTTGTATCACTTGTCTTCCTGCTGTTCATCGATTTGCTCCAGAGGGTGCCAGTAACATCTCCATTCGTGCCTGTTGCGTGCTAGTGTAGCCCAAGGGCCTCTGCTCACTCCAGGAACACAAAGAGCCTCAAACCATTTGTTCAGGTCATGGGAATGAGGTCTATTATTGTTACTGTTTTTGGCATATCAAATATGACATGGGTAGCTTGCCAGGTTCTGCCATGTGGGCATGCTCAGTTCTTGCATTTGCTGATGTAATGCACGGCCACAAAGCTGCCACGCCCGCAATGGAGACAGCCAGTAGCAGCTCTGCCGGGTGTATCTGTGTCTCTGGTTCACGGCCGACAGCCTGGGAGCAGTTTGTGGCGGGTCCACCAGGCCTCCTGGATGGGACAGAGGTGGGGGGAAAGGGACCCCAACTCCATCTCCACAGGAGCCCCGTGACTTTAGCCCTTTACTTATAATTCTGAAATATGCTAGCAATTGTGGCATGACTGGGGGAGCACAGTAGTTTTTTTTTTTTTCTGGGTTATACCTGCTGAAGCTCAGGGGTTACTCCTGGCTCTGCACTCAGGAATTACTCCGGTGGTGCTTGGTGGGGGTGGTGGATGACAATATGCAATATGGGATGTCTGGCCTACCCTAAAGATTCATTAAAATATTTTATTTTTTGGGGGCCGGAGCGATAGCCCAGTGGGTAGGGCATTTGCCTTGCACGTGGCCGCCTATGCCGGCCAGGGTTCGATCCCTGGCATCCATATGGTCCCCTGAGCACCGCCAGGAGTAATTCCCTGAGTGCAGAGCCAGGAGAAACCCCTGAGCGTCGCCGGGTGTGACCCAAAAAAGCAAAAATAAATAAATAAATAAATAAATAAATAAAGAAAGAAAGAAAGATAAAAGATTTTATTCTCTTGGGGTCACACCGACAATACTCAGGTGTTATTCACATATATATTTATTTATATGAGAGAAGGTAGTAGTGGGACTGGTAGAACATCAGTTAGGCGCTGTTTGACAGTACCTGACAGACCTTGGCATGTGATTGGAGCACAGTTTGTGGTTTTGGTTTTATATATATTCATATATATGAATATATTAGTATTATCCCGCAAATAAGTGCAGTCATTCTATATCCGTCTTTTCCTTCTGGCTAATTTCACCCTTAAATACATTTTGAATCCAGCATTATGATGATGGATGATTTTACTGTTTTGTTGTTTTGTTTTTGGGTCAGCAGTGCTTACTCCCCACCTCAGTGTTTAGGGGTCACTCTCTCTTTTTTTTTTTTTGATTTTTGGGTCACACCTGGCGATGCTCAGGAGTTACTCCTGGTTCTGCACACAGGAATTACTCCTGGAAGTGCTCGGGGACCATATGGGATGCTGGGGATGGAACCCAGGTAAAACCACATGCAAGGCAAACGCCTCCCCACTGTAACGATCACTCCGCCCCTGGGGCTCACTCAGTGGTTCTCAGGGGAATCATGCAGTGCTAGGTCCCAACCCTGGCTCCTGCACACAGAGCATTGGTTCTAGTCTGAGCAACACCCGATAGTTGTCAGGGCTTACTCGTGGCTCTGCTCAGGGGTCTCTCCTAATGGTGCTTGGGGACCATAGGTTCTGCTGGGGACTGACCTGGGGTCTGCCATATACAAGGCAGCTCATCTCGCCTGCTTTCTATTATTTTTGGTCTACAAGAAAATCAGTGTGTGAGTGGTGAAGAACATCTTTGTGCTGGAATAGATTCCAAAACCTTAGTCATGCAGGGCAAATACTTTACTGCTGAGCTACATCCCTAAGCCTGGATAACCTCTTAAAAAAACTTAGCTCCAGGGGTGTGAGCCAAAGAGACAAAAGAAAAAAAACCACCTAAAACAATGAAAAACCACAAACTGCGCCTCCAACCACATGCCCAGGTGTGTCAGGTACTGCCCAACAGCACCTAACTGATGTTCTACCAGTCCCACCTTCTCTCTCAAGGGGCGAGCAACAAGGACTGGCTCAGAGGAATAGTGCTGGAACCCAGGACTTCATGACTCTGTCGTTTGTTTGGTTTGGGGCCATTCCTGATGGTGCTGAGATCTGTGGTTGGTGCCAGGATGGAGTCTGGGACTCCCTCATGCCCATGATCTCCAGCTATCTGAGGACTACATGACTCTCAAACCCTGTCTGTTTCCACCAAGCCAAACAAACTCTTTTGAGCTAAGCCTCGAGGGTGATAATGACCAACCACCACACAACAGGAAGTTTGGAGCAAAGCTTTTCTTTTTTATTGCAGTTATTAGTGAAAATTACACTTCAAACTGAAGCTAAGCAACACTAAAACCATTAATTTTTGAAAATCAAGGATCAAAAAACAAATACAACATTGAATCCTCCCAATACACAGAATGGCAGAAAAGAGTGGTCCTGTCACAGACATTTTAGTGACAGACTGGCTCAGAAAGGATCACAACAATTTCTTTAAACAACAAAATATTGTGAGTGACTAAACTGCTTTAAAAGCAGCTTCTTCAAGCATCTTAGTCTCAACCCTAAATTTTTTGTAGTAAGTTTTTGAAAGATAATTTAACTCAAAGTAGAAAATTCGCTACCAAATTTATTTAAATACTGAGAAAAAATATTTATGTTTAGAAATGTTATTTACCTTCTTCTCATCATAATTACATATATCAAGGAGTGAAAATGACAACCAAATTCAAAGTCTCACCCCAAGTACACAGTGATAGGATTCAGCATTTGGTGTTTCTGATTATACAGTGATTACATAGCTATCGATCTATCAGAGGCGTCCTCCCCCATACACTCCAATTCCCTCTTATTATTAAATGTGGCAGTCAAATTTAGTATTATTATATAAAGTATTATTATTATTATTTTTAACTTTTATTTTTTAGTGGTGCTGGGAACGGAACCAGGTCATGCGCATGCAAAGCATGCTCCTTAAGGGCCACGCCCACAGTCAAAATCTTCCCTGGTCCTATAGCGCCTTACAATCTTAGACTCACTTCATTCTTAAGATGGAGATTACAAATAAACCTTTTGAAATTCTGCAGTCTTCCATCTACTACAGTAAAATCATTGTTAAGCCAACAGAAACCATAAGACAATTATTAGGCCCAAGGCAGGGTAGGAAGATGAGGAAGGATCTTGGAGAGTCCCATCACTTTACCATGTTGAAACTTGGGATCAGCAGAAATATTTGGCAAGAACAGTGTGAAAAGGAAGATGGAGAAAGAGGTCATTCTGATTTTACATAATAATTCATTTTCAAAACATACTGATATCCCCAAAAATAGTTCACATCTGCAATACAAATAGGCACACATGGTCAAGATGGTTCAAAAGTAACATTTCAAAGGCGATTTGTCCACTTGCAGGACACTTACAGGCGGCCCCACCCTCCCCCATGTCCTGTGTTTTACATATTACCCTTCAGAGAAGTCCCTCTGAAGAGAGTACTATGCACCCCTCCATTCCTCAGGGCATAAAGAAAAAGCAGCAGTGACCTACCATGGAGCAGTTATCAGTGCTTCAGGGCTGCATTTGTGTGTCGTAGAAATTTTCTCTAGAATGAGTGGTCAGATTACAGTGGAATGGTCATATTACAATTTTAGTCCCTCAGAATACTAGAGAAATACATTATTTTTATATATAAATGTGTACTACACAGTGTTATAAACAGACTATTTATATACATATACAAACCACCATTTCCCATAGTCCGTTAATGCAGCTATCAATTCACAAGAATGATTTTTAGTACAAGATAACAGTAATACTTTTATGGGTCCATAACTGAAGAGAGACATTAAAACTACACATTACAGCAAACGTGTTTCAGAGTAGTTCAGATATATTCTTAGCTAGCTCAATGAGCACAATTTTTTTTTTTCTATTTCAAGCATCAATCTGCCCCAACTTCTTATTTTTAAAAGCTTAACTGCCGGCAAAAAGGTCAGCATCTATAGATAAAAATAAATGTTGACTGTATCTATACCCTGTATACCTAAACTCACTCACTCACTCTCTCTCTCTCCCTCTCTTATTTCTGGCATAAAATGCTCTTTGCTTTAGGGAAAAAAAAAAGGTATTTGCAGCAAGGACTTGTTCACACAACCAGTTGGGGTATTTCCTTCCTCACCTCCTACCAACAGGAGTCTACCTTCCAGGGAAATGGCTAAGCCCCCGTGGTGCTTTCCATGATTCACTCCCCACCAAATCACTGGCTTAGACTCTGCCATGCAGCCCAGGAACACCTGTAGATGCTCAGAACAGAAGAAATCAAAGAAAATGGTCATGAAATTTAAATCTTGCAGGTGTTTGGTAGATTGGAAAATAGGGTTCAATTCTGAAAAATGATGCAAAAATCATACTTTCCTTCTGAAGCCCCTTCCTCCTAAAAAGGTACCAAAAATCTACCAGAAAACAAAGGGGATAATAAATAATCTGATGGTAAGCAGCCACTGATGCCAATGTGGAGCATAAATATCTGAAAATCAAAGGCAAAATTAATTTGAGTTTCCCATGGTTTCACACCTTAATCGAACTCACAATCACAGCTGCTATAGCACCACTGAATTCGTGTTCAAAGATGCACTTTAGCCAAGGATGACTAAAAAAAAAATAGCCTGTGAGCAGGATATGTGGCAGGAGAGAGAGAACAGGACACATGTGCTGATAAATCCATGCCATAAGATCTAAGTTGGCGGGCCGGAGCGATAGCCCAGCGGGTGGGGGCATTTGCCTTGCACGCGGCCGGCCCCAGCCGGCCTGGGTTCAATCCCGGGCATCCCATATGGTCCCTGAGCATCACCAGGAGTAATTCCTGAGTGCAGAGCCAGGAGTAACCCCTGAGTCGCCCGGTGTGACCCAAAAAGGCAAAAAAAAAAAAAACTAAGTTGATCTTACTCTGTTTGATAAAATGATCTACAGTTAACACTTTCAAGTGGCAAAGGAAGGGAATCTCACAACAATGAATTTCGAAAGCTCCTTTCTCCAGGGAACCAGGCACTGTCACAAATATTGTCCCATTCTTACAGTGACAC
>JAJIBD010014554.1:0-12884 GCA_021461705.1 Cryptotis parvus | reverse complement strand
TTAAATTGTCTCATTGTATCGTCCCTATATTAAATACTGTGGTTACTGTAATAGTTTTTAATGATCCTCTATCCACATAGAGGAACCCCCCATACCATGAGGGCTGCCATTTTCCACATCCGACTCCCCAAAGTCAGACCCAGCAGAAGAAGCCCGGCTCGTCAGAGACGACCACCCCGCAGCAGTCTTTTTCAAGCCCAGCCCAGGTATAATGATCCAGAGACTTACATACACAGGGCAGAGCTGCTACACGCCTCCCTGTGTCTAGCTGATCACAAGACGCCTGGGAGGGAAGTCAGGTTCTAGCCCTGCCCACCACCCCAGCAAAGCCTCACAAGAAGCCAGAGGAACCCCCACACCATGAGGGCCGCCATTTTCCACATCTGGACTCCCCACTCGTCAGAGCTCAACCCAGCAGAAGAGCTGATCACAAGCCCGGCTCACGTGGTCACTTTGGCCACGTGGTTCATCAACAAATGCTCAAGATTAGAGGTGACTACAAGAGTATCCCATCCACACGGCAGAGCCTGGCAAGCTACCCATGACGTATTTGATATGCCAAATACCAGTAACAATTATAGACCTCATTCCCATGACCTGATGGAATGGTTTGAGGCTCTTCATGTTTCTGGAGTGAGCAGAAGCCCTTGGGCTACACTAGCATGTGACAGGACATATGGAGATGATCAAAGGGAAGACAAGTGATACAAGTGATCCACATTCGCTAGGGTGCTCTACCCCCAGTCCCATGGGCTGATGTTGATAAATTCCATATTTAAATCTCTACACAAGACTTCCAACTTCAGGCTCATATATGCAGCTTACTAACAGCTAGACAACATTTAAAATGTACCACACGGGTGGGTCATGGACGGAGGGAAGCAGACACCGATGACAATTGGTGCTGAAACATCGCCTCGCCTGAAACCCAATAATGAGCAACTTGGTTATTTCAAAAGGAATAAATAAAATAACAATTAAAAAAATAGGAACACACCCAGGCCCCAGTCAGGGAGTGATGCACAAATTCAATCCCTGATACACTGCAGGTCTTGGCCCCAGAATCACCACAGGACCTCTGGAGTCCCAAAAACTGAACACAAGCACTGAACTGGTTAGCTGAGAATTTCTCAAGCACTGCCCCCAGATCCCTGCTGGGGAGCGCCTCCCTAGTAAAATAAAAAAAAAAAGATTTAACATGTTAAAAATACAATTCCTGGGGCAGGAGCGATAGCCCAGCAGGCAGGGTGTTTGCTTGCACGCTGGGCCGGCCCATGCCGGCCAGGATCGATCCCCAGCATCCCATAAGGTAGAGCACCGCATTGAGTAGCTCCTGAGTGCAGAGCCAGAAGTAACCCCTGAGCATAGCCGGTGTGATCCAAAAAGCAAAAAAAAAAAAAAATTTCCTTGATTTGTTTTTTTTTTTTTTCTTTTTTTTGGGTCACACTCAGCGATGCTCAGGGGTTACTCCTGCCTCTACAGTCAGGAATTAACTCCTGGCGGTGCTCAGGGACCACATGGGATGCCGGGATTGAATATGGGTTGGCCATGTGCAAGGCAAATGCCCTCCCCACTGTGCTATTGCTCTAGTCCAATTCCTCCATTTCTAACTCACTCCACTTCCCACTGCACTTTCTCTAACTGTCTACATAGAAACCTGAAGGTGTTAAAAAGAAATAAACCATGGCAAACTACTTAAAATGCTCCAATATTTCCCTGCACACTCTGAAGAAAACTCAAAAACTCCTCCCAGTCTACCGCTTGGCACCATTCTCTTACCACCTTCCTTATCACCACTCTCAGCTGCATCCTTTGCTTCTGAAACACATCAAACTAACTCCTGCATCAAGGCCATTAAACTCTGGGGTTCCTTTTGCCTGGATGTCCTTTTCCCAGACCATTACTTGCTGGTTCCTCTGGTAAATAGGTCTCAGTTCAAATATCAACTCTTTACATAGATCTTCCCTCACCACTTCTTAGGAAAACAGCCTATTCCAGTTTTTCTAGAGCTTCCTGGTTTACTTCCTTCATAAACCATACAGAATGTTGGATGTGCTGGCTGGGTGCAAGGCAAGAGCCTGCTTGATCTCGCTAGCCCTCTGCTTATCAAAAATCTTTAATTTTAATCTTTTCTCCGTTTACTTGACGGCTCACCACAAACTAATGTAGCTCCATGACAATACCAGCATCCTTATATCCCAGCAGCTACACCAAAGAACTTCCTGGAAAGATGGGCCCAACTCCCCAACGTAGTGGCTTTGGAACACAAGCACACTCACCAACTTGTTTTCGATGACAGAACAGCAAAGCCTCAGAAGGAATTGAGAACCGAGGAAAATATTTTAGTTTTCCTCTGCAGGTATCTAAGGGACTTTCCCCTCCCTTTAGTGGTTTAAAAAACAAAACAAAACTCTTTAATTATGGCAGATAATATATATTACTTGACAGAAACTCCACAAATAAACTGAAGCAATTAATAAACGCATTCGCTGACTTGCATTTTATTATAAATATATGAAAAGATTTTTGTAAGATCATTTGGGAAGTAAGCACCAATCAGCAAATCATTTCTATGAGAAAATAAGTTTGGGAACTCTAATTATTATAAACAAACACTGACTTGAACATAATACACAAAAACAGAAGATATCAAAGACAATATGAATTAAAATAAGGTGTTCATTATGTATTACGTAGGAACAATGGAACCAAAATTAGTTTCTAATGAATGGGAAACAGAAAACCAAGATTCAGCAGTATGAATCCTGAGAAGAAACAATAGCTATGAGAATTTAAAATAATTTTCAAAGACAAGCTCTGATCACAGATTTTCAAAGCATTATTATAAAAGGTAACTAGAAATAATTATATTTTCAACTATTATAATTTTACATTTATGTAATCATTTTTCTCTAAAGTTTTTCATCTTTAACAGGGGAATAATTTTTTTTAAGCTTTTACAAAATCAGTTACACTGAGTCCCAACAGATGGCGACACCATGGAAATTCATAAGAGCAGCTGCCAAAAATGATCAGTATGTTGGTGAAGAGGAAACAGAAAAAAAGGAAAAAAAGAAAGGGCAGCAGATATTCCTGAGATAATCTTCTCTGTTCTTAACACTTTTCACGTAGCGAGAAAAAACAGTTACTATGTCACACAATCTTAAAATGAGAAACACACCCAGAGGCTGGAGACAGAGTCGAAGGGATTAAGCCATTTTCGCTGCAGCCAGTCGACCCCAGTTTGACCCCAGCATGGCATATGGACCCCCTGAATATAGAATCAGGAGAGTCAGGAGTGGTACTGAGCACTGACAAGTGTGGCCCACCCCCCCTGCCCCGCAGAAGCACATCCACTCAAAAACAAACAAACAAGCAAACAAACTCAATTTCAGCATGGTCGGCTTCATCCTCTACGAGCAGTCATCCAGTTCGACTACCTACTTCCATGCTATACATGAAGCTAACATAAATGTCAAGGTAAGAAAATGCTGAAATTATTTTAAAAAGAAGTGCGGACAAATTAAATGACCAAGACAAGCCATCAGGCAGATTGAAGGCAGCACACCACTACGCTTTCCTTCCACCACTCCGCTTCCACTACTCCTATACCCTGTTCCTATTAGTTCCCTCTATTCTGGGCAAAGACCGAAAACAAAATTTCACAATGGTTTAAAGCAAAGCTGGAAGGCCTGAACTCTACCTTCCTGCTGGCTGTGATCTTGAACAGCAGGCTCTCAAAGACTCAGTTTCCTCATGAGCAGAACAGAGCCAACGTACTTTTCTCAAAGTAGTTTTAATAAGTTAAATGTGCCTGACACTACAGTAGAAGCACAATGCTTGGCAGAGCAAGCTAGGAAAAGACCTGTCGGTCTGGTAAGGACCAAGAGTTAACCACAAAGATCTGAGAATAACATCAATAACCTACACTGACAGTATACCCATTCACAAAATATTCAGTGGTGCTTTGAAATATTTTGATGTAAGCAGGCAAAAACAACAGAAGAATGTGTGTGTTCCATTCCTGGACAGACAGACAGACAGACAGACAGACAGACAGACAGACAGACAGACACACACACACACACACACACTCACTCAAGCGTTTCATAGTCTCTTCACAACATATCCCCCTTTGAGCTTCGACGCATTTATGCTTCCATGTTTAGTATAACACTAAACTGAAATATATAATAGTCAATTTGAATCAAATTATTCCTTTAACCCGATCACATTCTCTTCATCCCTGTTCTATCCCGCACAAATAAACTCTGATTTGAATATAATACACATGGACAGAAGATGTTAAAGACAAGTGAATTAAAACTGAGCGGATATACTATCTACAATAGCTGATACACTACTAACAAGTACTGGAATCCAAATCAGGCTTCTAATAACAGGAAACAGAAAAACAATACCCAGCACTATGCATATAGAAAGAAGCCTGTTCACAATAGCTGTGAACATTTAAGCTAACTTTGTAATTATCATTCTCTAAACCTTCTCTTCCCCATCTTTTCTGACCCTCCCTCAAAGCATCGTCTCTACCTCTAAAATTCCCAATGCCCACAGGCTACACTTATTATACTCAGATCGCTGATCTCATTTTAATTAGGTCTTTTTTTTTTGGGTCACATCTGGTGATGCTCAGGGGTAACTCCTGGCTCTGCACTCAGGAATCACTCCTGGCGGTGCTCATGGAACCCTATGGCATGATGGGGATCGAACCCAGGTCTTCTTCGAGCAAGGCAAATGCCCTCCCTGCTGTGCTATCACTCCGGCCCCTAATTAGGTCTTTTCCAGTCATCTTCCATCATACTTGTTAAGCTCACACCATTCAAGTCAAGGTCAGTGGCCAACTAAATGCATAGAACCACCAGAAAAACTAAATACGGAAACATATTCTCTGTTGCCTGATTGATAATTTGAGACGTGCACTCTCACTCTTTCTCCCCCCTTCCTCTCCTCACATTCACTGAAATAAAATTTAATTTGGAAGGAAGGAAGAAGTGCCAGAAAGACTGAATAGTAGGCAAACCTAACCCTGAATAAAACTGCTTATGAGGCTGACTAGCCCCAAAATTATGATTTTAAATTATGATTCTAAAGCAAAGAGGTTATCACCTCATTCACTACTAGACTTGGAAAACTAATTTTTGTCCTATACAAATCACACTTTTCCCTACCACTTAAGACAAGTCTCACAGTATAATTTAATTAATGTGAAGAAAACATTTATCTTTCTAATATTATTCTTGACGGCAGAGCCGGCAAGCTACCCGTGTCGTATTTGATATGCCAAATACCGGTGACAATTTTAGACCTCATTCCCATGACTTGATGGAATGGTTTGAGGCTCTTCATGTTCCTGGAGCAAGCAGATGCCCTTGGGCTCTACTTGCATGAGACAGGACATATGGAGATATTACTGGTGCCCGCTCGAGCAAATCGATGATGAATGGGAAGACAGTAAGACCGTGATTATTTTTGTGGCTGCTAAGCATCTGAATACAAAGTAACATGGCACACCAAAGCGACAAACAATGAACCTGAACGTTTGAGGTTGTCTTTGGAGTGCAGCAGAGGGGAATTCCAGTATGTGTGTTCCATTAGATTTTTTCTTTTTTCTTTGGTTTTTGGGCCACACCCAGCTGTGCTGAGGGCTTACTCCTAACTCTGTGCTCAGGGATCACTCCTGGTGGTGCTCAGGGGAAGACACATAGGACGAGCATCTCACCTGATGTAATATCTCACCAGCCCCAAGAGTAGAGCTCTTTCTTAACTATTTTCCTCAAGAATAAATTAATTAGTGGCTATTAAAGAAAATGATCTGATAAAAAAGATAAAGGTCTGATATGCAGAAATTTACCAAGAGAACATTCAAGCTGCAAATAAACACAAAGATCTCCCATTTCCCAAATAAGAATAAAATCAAGGACCTAGATGTAGTTCAGCAGTAGAACACCCGAGTTTAATTCCCAGCACCACACACAATTAAAAAAAAAATCAAGGGGGCAGAGAGATAGCCCAATGAACTAAATACATGCTTTGCATGCAGGAGACCTGGATTTGATACCCAACACATGGTTCCCAGAGCACCATCAGGAGTGACCCCTAGAACAGAGCCAGGAATAGTTCTTAGTACCATTATGGCACAAAAACCAAACCAACAAACGGGAAAAGGAATAAAGTCTAGCATGTTGCCAGTCTCCTCTATGATGAAGAACAATCTTAAAGGGAATGGAAGTTGGGCTCAACGGTAGCTCAGTGTAGCTCAACGGTAGTGAACTTATCTTGCATGGGAGTCTCTAGCTTCTAAAAAAGTTAAAAAGTAACTGAATTTATTTTAAAGTTGCTGAAAATTGTGTAAATCAATTTTCAGCAACTTTAAAATCTGTCTCACATTCATTGATTTACAGAACGCCTTTGATTCTGTGGAGACTGAAGCCGTCATCGAAGCCCTAGCCAAACAGGGTGTTCAAACCGAATACATCAAGATCCTTTGTGAGCTGTATTACAGATTCACCACCAGGATCTCACCATTCTACAAAGAAGTGATCATTAATGTGAAAAGAGGGGTTCGACAGGGTGATATCATTTCACCAAAACTCTTCAGTGCCACCCTCGAGAACATCATGCGACAATTAGAATGGGAAGGAATGGGAGTGAAGATAGATGGTCGGCAACTACACCACCTCCGCTTCACTGATGACATCGTTCTAATAACACCAAACATTAGCCAAGCGGCACAAATGCTGGCTGACTTCGACAGAGAATGTGGAAAGATAGGTCTACAGCTGAATCTAAAGAAAACAATGTTCATGAAGAATGAACTAGTTCCTGAGGCCCCATTCACTCTCAATGGAACAAACATCTCTGAATGCAGCAGTTATGTGTACCTAGGTAGAGAAGTCAACATGATGAATGACCTAAAACCTGAGCTGCGCAGGAGGAAGAGAGTGAGTGGCATGGAATGCCTTCAAAGGCATCGAAGAAATAGCTAAAAGGACAAAAGAACCTCCAGCTCCGGGCACATCTCTTTGACTCCACCATTCTCCCTGCATTAACATACACCTCAGAGACCTGGGCCCTACGAAAGCAGGATGAGAATGCTATTCGGGTCTCCTAGAGAGGAATTGAAAGAGCTATGCTTGGAATATCACGCCTCACTCAAGTGAGAGAAGGAATCCGGAGTTCTGACCTCTGTCGCTATTCCAGAATTAGGGGCGCTGTCTCGTTTGCCAAGGCATCGAAAATCAGATGGGCTGGACATGTGATGCTATTTGGAGACAACCACTGGACTAGAGCCATTACCAAATGGATTCCACGGGATGTCAAAAGATCACGTGGCCGCCCACCTACAAGATGGTCAGACTTCCTTATAAAGACCCTGAAGGAACGGTTTGAGGCTCTTCATATTCCTGAATCAACCAGATGCCATTGGGCTACATTGGCACGTGATAGGGTCCAATGGAAATGTTACTGGCACCCGCTCGAGCAAATAGATGAATAACGGGATTCAAGTGATCAAGTGATCAAGAAAATTGTGTAATTCGCATTCTTCAGTACTAGAATGGAACCAAAAATTCCAAAATCACTTGTCACTTGTCTTCCCATTGTTCACCAATTTGCTGGAGTGAGCATCAGTAACATCTCCATACATCCTGTCCTCCTGTCCTGTGCTAGTGTAGCCCAAGGGCGAAGAACCTCAAACCATTTCTTCAGGTCATGGGAATGAGGTCTATAATTGTTACAACACGAGTAGCTTGCCAGGCTCTATCGTAAAAATTCCAAAATAATTTATTAAAATTTTCCTAAATATGGGGGGCGGAGGCGATAGCCCAGCGGGTAGGGCGCTTGCCTTGCACATGGCCGGCCTGTGCTGGCCCGGTTAGCTCCCGGCATCCCATATGGTCCGCTGAGCACCTCCAGGAGTAATTCCTGAGTGCAGAGCCAGGAGTAACCCCTGAGCATTGCCAGGTGTGACCCAAAAATGCATTAAAAAAAATTTTTTTTCCCTGAATTTGGAAATGGGAGTTAATAAGAAAAAAGTTTTTTCTTTCTTTTTTTTTGGTCACACCGGCAATGCTCATAGGTTACTCCTGGTTCTTAGTTCAGGAATTACTCCTGGCAGTGCTCAGGGAATCATATGGGATGCCAGGGATCGAACCCGGGTCAGCCGCTGCAAGGCAAAAATGCCCTACCTGCTGTGCTATTGCTCTGGCACCAAGAAAAAGTTTTTATTTTATTTATTTTTTGCTTTTTTTTGCTTTTTGGGTCACACCTGGCAATGCTCAGGGGTTACTCCTGGCTCTGCACTCAGGAATTACTCCTGGCGGTGCTCGGGAGACTATATGGGATGCCAGGGATCGAACCTGGGTTGGCTGCGTGCAAGGCAAATGCCCTCCCCTGCTGAACTATCACTCCAGCTCCAAGAAAAGTTTTTATACTGAAGTTTTATAAGGAAGCCATTTTCAACATCTGGACTCCAAAGCTCGTCAGAGCTCCACCCAGCAGAAGAGCTGATCTTTCCCCATTTTGTGCGGCCACAAAGAGGCCTTGCAGTTCATCAATACATGCAAGAGATGAGAGGCTACTATGAGTATACCCACCCACACGGCAGAGCCTGGCAAGCTACCCGTGTCATATATACATACCAAAAACCAGTAACAATTATAGACCTCATTCCCATGTACTGAAGGAATGGTTTGAGGCTCTTCATGTTCCTGGAGCGAGCAGAAGTCCTTGGGCTACACTAGCATGTGACAGGACGTATGGAGAAGTTACTGGTGCCTGCTTGAGCAAATCGATGAACAAAGGGAAGACAAGTGATACAAGTGATACAAATGATACTGAAGCTAAATACAATCCAAGTTCAAAACCGATTTCTTTCTTTTATAACACAATTCACACTCAAAAGTACAAACTTCAGAGGCCAGAGAGATAGTACAGAGATTAAGGCAGTTGGTCTTGCAGATAGCTGATGCCAGTTCAGTCTCCAGAACTACATGAGGTCCCCTGTGCCCCAGGAATGACCCTCGAGCAAGCCAGGCATAGCCCTTCAGCATCAACACGTCTGAAAGCACAAACCCTTCCCCTCTGCCCCTCCTCCCCAAAGCACACAGTTTAAAGCAACTCATCTTGCTTACAGATACTCACCATCTGTATGGGCTTCTGGTGGAGATCGCGGCTCAGTCACCAATTTCTCCTGGTCAGTAACATAAAGACCTTTCTGTGCTAGGGCCTGGATTACGGCATCGTGACCTAAGAGGGGTTTTGCTGCGTCGCTCTTGAGAATGAGACTCCCAGCACGACAGTAGAGTTCAGCAGACAACAGCAAACTAACAACAGGCGGCTTGATGTGCTCCTGGTCGTACTGATCGACGTAAAATGGCTCTCGAAGTTCCTCTGGCACACTGTCTATAAAGATGAAGAGCAAATATTCTGGTAAGATTTTAATAAACAAAATGTATATTACTTAATTTTTTAGAAGATTCCTTCTAAAATTAGCAATAAACTTTAAATGAAAGGTTGATTTATTAGACATTGGCAAATAGTCTGAAATGACAGATAAAAATTTCCTTTGCAAGGGGCGGGGCGATAGCACAGGGGGAGGGCATTTGCCTTGCGAGGCCAACCCAGGTTCAATCCTTGGCATTCCATATGGTCCCCAAGCATCATCAGGAGTGACCCCTGAGCATTGCTGGGTATGACCCCAAAAAGCAAACAAACAAACAAATTTCCTTTACACAGCTGGAGAGACAGTACTGCAGGTAGGACACTTGCTCTGCACAAAGCTGACCTGGGATGGATCCCTGGCACCACATATGGTCCCCCAAGTCTGCAGCTAAGTGCAGAACCAAGAATAAACAATGAGCACCCACTACCAGGCGTGCCCAAAAACCGAAAAGAAAAACACATTTCCTTTACAGGGCTGGAGCGACTTAACAGTGGGTAGGGTACTTGCCTTGCATATGGCCAATCTGGTTTAGATCCTGGCAACCCAAACTCACCAGGAGTGATCCCTAAGTGTAAAGTCAGGAGTAATCCCTGAGCACTGTGTCCCCCAAAATCCAAAATTTCCCTTATAAGAAGACACTGTTCTGAGCATATTCTAAAAAAGGGACTATAAAGCAAAAAGGTGACAGTTGAGTTCAGTATTCCCAGGCGCATACTAGAAGAGAGAGAATGAACTAGAAGAATCTGAAAAACTCTCCTCAGTGAATACCCCCACTCTTGATAGTAACAAGGAAATACTGCACAGCAGCTGTCTAAGGAAACTGCTAGGCTTGGCCACCACAGAGTCTAAAAATCATTTGCTCACAAACAGGTGCAAAACAGGTTACCTAGCTCACTCTGCTTCTCCTTCCTTAACACCTGTCTCTCACTTTCCGCCTAGTATGCTTAAGTAGGAAAGTCATAGCTACAATATAGGGGAGAGGAAATTCCTTGCACTGGGAAACCACTACTATTTCCGGGCAAGAGAGATGTTAAGTGGGTAGGGAGTTTGCCTTGTGTCAGCCAAGCTTAGGTTCAACTGCACACGGTCCCACCAAAGCGCTGCCAGGAGAGACCTTGACCCCTGAGCACAGACCCAGGAGTAATTCTTGTGCACCACCAGGTGCCACACTCAAAACAAGGCAAGCAACAAACAAAAAAACCTACTAGTATTTTCCATGTTCCTCTTGGAAGATGACCGTGCCCTGTCCTAATTCAAATAGAGTTCCCAGGCATCCCACTGATCCATTCAAGAGACAAAGGAATGGACCACAAATGGGACATGAAAATGAAACCTAAACTTCCTATGAAACCTAAACTTTCCTTTCTGCTAGTCACTGCCCTTGAGCAATGTCTGGCCTCACTCGCCCAATGCCTGCTTCCAAATCAACCTGAGGAAACACCTCCACACTTGATGGCAGAAAGATTACTGCAACAAAATGCTTCTTGCTATCTTACAATTCTTTGTGTGTATGTGTTTGGGCCACACTCCCAAGCGGCTCAGATGACCATAAGGGATACCAGGGATTGAGCTCAGGTTGGCTGTGTGCAGAGCAAGCACCTTACCACCGCACCTTCATTGCAGCCCCTGTTTACAAGTTTTCTGGCCTTTTCTACCCTCATTTCTTCCTCCTCTGCTGCAGTCAGTACCCAGGGGAAGAGTTGTTTTTCACCAAAGACAGGATAAGAATAAGGGACATCCCCTAGAAGGAAAGGAGGGGGTTATCTAACAAGCTAATAAGGAGCTGTGATCACAGCATTTGACAGCTCTGGTCATAGTCCTTGCTCGCATTCCTTAAGAGATTTTCTGAGCAGCCGTACCTTATTCCAAATTTCAGGACTCTCCAACAACAGAGGAAGGTTAAGAAGTTTGAAGGCTTCTATGTAGTTTCAACTACACAGTGAAGTTTCAACTACATAGTATCTCAGTACTGGAGAGTGGGATCAGGAGGGTTAAATGCCAGGTGGATTTAGCCAGATATTTCAAATCGCTCTCATCAAACAGGCAGTCAATAAAACAGATAATGGGATTGCTCGTGATAGGGTCCAATGGAAACGTTACTGGCGCCCGCTCGAGCAAATCGATGAATAACGGGATTCAAGTGATCAAGTGATCAAGAATGGGACTGCTAGGGGTGGGAGAGGGCAGCAGACGAAGGAAGTCCCCAGCCTCCCCCACTCCCTTTCCCACTTCTCTCCCCCTCCCTTCCTCCTTTTGGGGGCAAAATGTACAGAGGCACTGTACATTCCTTGGCTCTGTTCTCAGTATTTGGGGGACCCTGTCGTACCAGTGAACCAAAGAAACTGCCATATACAGACCATGTGCACTAACCCTTTGGGTCATCACCCCGGCCCAAAGTGTGCTCCTTAAAGCGTGAAGCCTTTGCCGTTTAGCTAACAGGGAACTGCAGTGGTTCCACAGGAGCACAGAGGCACTTTGAGGGTCCCATCTGTGGGTAAGGTGGTGATCAGTATCAAGGGCAGTAAAAATCTCCTGGTGGAAGGTGTGGTTTTGGATGCTGAACGCATAAAAAGTTATTACCAAATTGGGGCCGGGCGATAGCCCAGCGGGTAGGGCATTTGCCTTGCACGCGGCCGGCCTGTGCCGGCCCAGGTTCGATCCTCGGCATCCCATATGGTCCCCGAGCACTGCCAGGAGTAATTCCTGAGCAAAGAGCCAGGAGAAACCCCTGAGCATCGCCGGGTGTGACCCAAAAAGAAAATAAAAAAGCTATTACCAAATGTATTGTAAATCACAAAGCCTCCAGGAGACCAGATGACAGAGACAAGGACATGAAATGATAGCAAGTAGTGAAAGAATCTGCAGAAGACAAACCTAAAGAGAGGAGTTGGCAACCGATGAACAAGTCTGGTATCCTCCACCTTGCCCAGTAAAGCCACAGAAACTCCACCCCGAGTGGGGATGTTTTGCGACCCCAGAGTGGAAAGCACCACTGCAGCAAAGAAAGACGTTACCCAGCCCTGAAGGGAACACAGAGGACACTAGTGTGGAATATCTATGTTACCTGGGAAATGGTAGTATGATGATCAGAAAAAGAAAACACCAATTCTGGAATCCAGAACCTGTGCAGAGTCTGAAGTGACAATATTTCAGCAGTACTGACCAAGATGGAGTGCAGAGATATGGCTCAAATGTTAGCTTACATGTCCAGGATGGAAGAGCCCCATCTGGGCCTACATGGTCTGTTCCCTGACCTCCAGCACTATCACATGCGACCAAGCACTAAGATAGTGAGAGACGACATCAGTGGGAAGACCCACTACTTAACAGGAAAACAATAAACCTCCAAGTGGAAATATCCGAAAAGCATCTCTATATACAGGACTCAAACAAAGGTCAAGAGTGGATCTATCCGGGGACA
>JAJIBD010014553.1:0-15127 GCA_021461705.1 Cryptotis parvus | reverse complement strand
TTTTTTTCAGATACAGATAAATGTCTTTTAAGAGTTAGCACAAACACAAAAAATTAAAGAGTGCATTCTTTAAATTTCTTTAAAAGAAATAGTGAATTCTTTAAAACAACTACTATAAAGGTTTATTTTTTCTTCAATTCCACCTTTGTGCTCATTGAAGGGTATATATTTTAGTCAATTCATTCATTCATTCATTTTTATCTTAATTTTACTTAGAGTAAATTGTAGTCCTCATTCCCATGACCTGATGGAATGGTTTGAGGCTCTTTATAGTTCCTGGAGCAAGCAGGTGCCCTTGGGCTCTACTTGCATGAGACTGGTCATATGGAGATGTTACTGGTGCCCGCCGAGCAAATCAATGATGAACGGAAGACAGACAGTGATACAGTGATTACTTAGGAGTCTTCATTTACAATAAAGATTTGCAGAGCTGCAGCACTGATCTCTTTGGGCGAGGGTGTTTTTGGCACCCTTGGGATTCTGCATATAGATGTGATGGTCTAACCTTCAACTGCACTCTCAGAAGGAAGCATCACCTATGTCCACATCAGCCAAATTAATGTGTACTTGAGACCTACCTTTGTGAAAATATCTCTGCACAAATAGGAAGGTTACTGCTATAATTAAACAGATTAACCATTTCTATAAACTACCTTAAACTCTCTTTGCAACTTGTCATGGACTATCAAAAGAACATTTTGAAAATACTCGACTTTATTGTTTTAAACTGACTTCCTTATGTGTACGGCTAAGAAACAAATCCAAATCATATGTCATACTATATTATTTTCCTTTAATGTCCTTGATTTTTATTACGTGATTCTAAGTGGAATCACTTTTTAAAAAAAACTAAGTGGAAAACAAGAAACATTTTCCACTCTAGATACTCTTTCTAAATATTATCATATCAACATTATTACTAATTCTTTTTCTAATATACTATTGTTTTCCCCCTATAATAAGTCAACATGATGAACGACCTAAAACCTGAGCTGCGCAGGAGGAAGAGAGCAGCATGGAATGCCTTCAAAGGCATCGAAGAAATAGCTAAAAGAACGAAGAACCTCCGGCTCCGGGCACATCTCTTTGACTCCTGTGAGGGAAAGCCACCGGGTCCCCGACAGTGCCGGGAAGCGAGAGTTCCCTTCTACCTCCGGCTGGCGGGAATGGATGAAGACTCAGGAATCCGATGCAGTTTTAAAAGACTTATCACAGGTTCAGGCATACAAGTCAGCAGTAAAAAAAAGCCCTGTGCTTAGGGATTCCCAGCTAGAACCCCAGACACGTGTAGGCCAAGATGGTGGCCACCACGTGTGAAGGCCCTGTAAAAAAGGAAAAAAAGACAAGACTCCCAAGAAGGGTGCAAGCTCACAAAGAGAGAGCCTAAAGAGAGAGAGAGAGAAAGAGAGAGAGAGAAGAGAGAGAGAGAGAGAAAGAGAGAGCAAGCAGGCTGGTTTTATACCCCTGCAAATCAGACCTCCCACTATTATGGGAAGCAGGAAGGGTTAAATGTCCTTAGGTAATTTCTCCCAGCACCTCACCTAGGCTCTATTATATGCTAATGTTTTGAGCCAAGATCTGCCTGGAAATGCCTTTATAGGGTAGAGAAGGGGGTTTCTGAGATGGCATGTCTCTGTACCAAAGACTAATACTAATGCCAGTTAAATATTTCTCCAAGCCTTCACAAGTCTCGTCTACTTCACGGTAGTTTTGTATTTTAGTTGCCTTTGAGTTATCAGGAAGTCATGCTTGCTTGCTTGGAGGCAAACAGCATTTCTCTCTGGTCTAATTACTTAGAGATCCAACGTGGCCAGGCAAATATGCTGGTAAGATCTAGCTAGTCCCACAATGATTGTGGTAGCATGAGAGAATATTTATACCAGCTAGTACAGAATACATGGTCAGATAAACTGCCACATTTAGACTACCCTCTTATCTACGAAGTGATTTGCAGGAGGCAATCCAGGGCAGATGCAGAGGTTCTTAGAGGAGTCCTGCAACAGACTCCACCATTCTCCCTGCATGAACATATGCCTGAGAGACCTGGGCCCTACGAAAAGCTGGATGAGAATGCTACCGGGTCTCCCAGAGAGGAATCGAAAAGAGCTATGCTTGGAATATCAAGCCTCACTCAAGTGAGAGAAGGAATCCGGAGTTCCGACCTCCGTCGCTATTCCAGAATCAGGGACGCTGTTTCATTTGCCAAGGCATCGAAAATCAGATGGGCTGGACATGTAATGCGATTTGGAGACAACCGCTGGACTAGAGCCGTTACCAACTGGATCCCACGGGATGTCAAAGATCACGTGGTCACCCACCTACAAGATGGTCAAGACCCTGAAGGAACGGTTTGAGGCTCTTCATATTCCTGAATCAACCAGATGCCATTGGGCTACATTGGCATGTGATAGGGTCCAATGGAAATGTTACTGGTGCCTGCTCGAGCAAATCGATAAATAACGGATTCAACTGATCAAGATAATAGTGCAATATCTCTGACTTGAACTTCACTTTTTTTTTTTTTGCTTTTGGGTCACTCCTGGCGATGCTCAGGATACTCCTGGCTCTTCACTTAGGAATGACTCCTGGCAGTGCTCAGGAGACTATATGGGATGCTGGGGATAGAACCTGGGTCAGCCGCATGCAAGGCAAACGCCCTACCTGCTGTGCTATCGCTCTGACCCCACTTTTCATTTGTTATTATGTATTATTTTTTATTTTCTGTGTGCCAAATATATATTATTTATATAGAGAGACATATAAATTATGTAGAAGAGAACATTTTTTTCTCTTTTCTAGGTTCTCTGTGTGTGAATGTGTGTGTGTGTTGATCGGTTTTCCCTTTTTAGGTTCTTTGATTAGTCTATTAATAATACACAATACTTACACAAGAGACAGTATAACAGGTAAGATGCTTGTCTTGCATGCAACCGACCAGGATTCAATATCTGGAATCACATAATGAGCCCCTGATCCCCACCAGGAGTGATCCCTGAGCATAGCCAGGCCCATACTTACCCCTAAATAATAATAGCAATACTTACACAAGACAAACAGGAGGAAAACATCATTATTTCTTACTTATGAAGGCCCCATAAATGATCACTTGACATCCCATTATTCGTCGATTTGCTCAAGCGGGAGCCAGTAATGCTTCCATTTGACCCTATCATGTGCCAGTGTAGCCAAATGGCATCTGCTTGCTTCAGGAATATGAAGAGCCTCAAACCCTTCATTCAGGGTCTTGAGGAAGAAGTCTGACCATCTTGTAGGTGGGTGGCCACATGATTTTTTTTCTTTTTTGAGTCACACCTGGCCATGCCCAGGGGTTACTCCCTGGCTCCGCACTCAGGAACCACCCTGGCAGTGCTGGGGACTATATGGGATGCCGGGGATCGAACCCAGGCCGGCATGGGCTGGCCGCGTGCAAGGCAAAAGGCCTACCCACTGGGCTATCGCCTCCGGCCCCAACCACATGATCTTTTGACGACCCATGGGATCCAGTCAGTAACGGCTCTAGTCCAGCGGTCATCTCCAAATCGCATTACATGTCCAGCCCATCTGATTTTCTTTTTTTTCCTTTTTTATATTTTATTATACCATTGTGAGATATACAATTACAAAATGCTCATGCTTGGGTTTCCGTTATACAGTGTTTCAGCATGCATCCCTCCACCCATGCCCCCTTCCCACCACCAGTGTCCCCACTTCCCCTCCTACCTCCCCAATCTTGCCTTCATGGCAGGCTCTTTATCTCTTTTATCTCCTTCTCTCTATCTTTCCTCTCTTTCTCTCTCTCCTTCCCTCTCTCTCTCTCTCTCTCTCTCTCTCTCTCTCTCTCTTCCCATCTCGTTTCCCTCTCTTACACATTGTGGATTACAATACATACATCTAGAGGTTATCATGTGTACCTCCTTGCTATATTCAATGTTTAGTTCTTGGATGGCACCATCATTCTCAATAATTACCAGCACACTGTTCTCTTCTCTGTTCTACCAGCCTCTGACTCCCAACAGTTTGTGATATACTAGGGTTTTTTATTAATATTTTATTATACCACCGTGAGATATACAATTACAACGTTGCTCATGTTTGGAGGTTTCGTCACTTAGTGTTCCAGCACCCGTCCTCCACCAGTGCCCATTTCCCACCACCAATGTCCTCAATTCCCTCCCCTCCCATAGCCTGCCTCCATGGCAGGTTCTCTATCTCTTTTCTCTCTCCCTATACTAGGTTTTGAGATATCGTGGGCGCTTTGCGCCCGTGTGCTACTGAAATCGGGCTGTGTCCCAGTGTTGAGTCCAGACCTTGAGGATGGCTGTGGTTGTGTTGCGTGAGGTTTTCTGACTTCTGGGGGCTTGGCGAGGGAACAAGCCAAGGGACCAAACTTGTCCCCAAGCCATTCCACTCATTAGTCTAGTGCAGGGCAGGCAGGCAGGAAGGCTGCCTGCACCTGAATACCTGGCTTTTTGGCGCCTAGAACCCGGGCAGCAGTTCTGGGAGGGGCCTCCAGACCTTTGTGGGGCAAGCCAGGATGGGTGGGAGCGACCCCAGCACCGGCTCTCAAAAAAAATCTGGTTGGCATAGTCACATGCCTGGCTTGAGTTTGGCTTCTCTTCTGGAATCGGGCTGTGTCCCAGTGTGGGGCCCAGACCTTGAATATGGCTGTGGCATCCCATCTGATTTTCGATGCCTTGTCAAACGAGACAGCGTCCCTGACTCTGGATCCCGCGACAGAGGACAGAACTCTATATTCCTTCTCTCACTTGAGTGAGGCGTGATATTCCAAGCATAGCTCTTTCGATTCCTCTCTGGGAGACCCGAATAGCATTCTCATTCTGCTTTCATAGGGCCCAGGTCTCTGAGGCGTATGTTAATGCAGGGAGAACGGTGGAGTTGAAGAGATGTGCCCAGAGCCGGAGGTTCTTTGTCCTTTTAGCTATTTCTTCAATGCTCTTGAAGGCGTTCCATACTCTCTCTTCCTCCTGCGCAGCTCAGGTTTAGGTCATTCATCATGTTGAGTTCTCGATCTAGGTACACATAACTGCTGCATTCAGAGATGTTTGTTCCCTTGAGAGTGAATGGGGCCTCTGGAACTAGTTCATTTTTCATGAACATTGTTTTGTTCAGATTCAGCTGTAGACCTGTCTTTCCATATTCACGGTCAAAGTCAACCAGCATTTGTGCCACTTGGCTAATGTTTGGTGTTATTAGAACGCTGTCATCAGTGAAGTAGAGGTGGGTGTAGTTGCAGAATTTTTTAAAACTTTTTTATGATACCACCATGAGATATACAATACAAAGATGCTCATGTTTGGGTTTTTGGGTTGTAGTCATACAGTGCTCCAGCACCCATCCCTCTACCAGTGCCCATTTCCCACCACCAATGTCCCCTGATTCCCTCACCCCCCCCCTCCCCCATCCTGCCTCTATGGCAGGCACTTTGCCTCTTCTCTCTCTCTCCTCTCTCTCTCTCTCTCTCTCTCTCTCTCTCTTCCTTCTCTTACACATTGTGGCTTGCAATATACATTTAGACGTTATCATGTATATCCCTTTGCCTACATTCAATGCTCAGTTCTAGTCTGGTATTATCATTTCCAACAATTGTTAGCAGAATTGTTCACTTCTCTGTCTTACCTAACCTCTGACTCCCACACACTTGTGGTAGATTTCACCCACTGACAAGACCTCCTGATCCATGTTTTGCCTGCCCTTGAATGTTAATATCATACTAATTTTATATCACTTGTCTGATATAAAAAAATCAGATAAGTGATATAAGAAATCTGAAGTTGAAAAATTTAATTTTTTATATCCTGCAAATAAACGCAATCATTCTCTATCTGTCCTTTCCCTTGGGTAATTTCACTCAGCATGATCTCTCCATGTCCATCTATTTATAGGCAAATTTCATAACTTTGTTTTCCTAACAGCTGCATAGTATTCCATTGTGTAGATGCACCAGTTTCTTTATCCAATCATCTGTTCTTGGGCTATTGTGAATAGTGTTGCTATGAAATAGAAGTGTATGGGCCAGAGCAATAGTCAAGCGGTAGGGCATTTGCCTTGCACGCGCCAGCCCATTCCGGCCCAGGTTCGATCCCCCGGCATCCCATACGGTCCCCCAAGCACCGCCAGGAGTGATTCCTGAGTGAAGAGCCAGGAGAAACCCCTGAGCATTGCCGGGTGTTGCAGGACTCCTAAGGGCCGCTGCATCTGCTCTGGATTGCCTCCCCGCAAATCACTCCGTAGATAAGGGGGTAGTCTAAATGTGGCAGTTTATCCGACCATGTATGCTGTACTAGCTGGTATAAATATTCTCCCATGCTATCACAATCATCGTGGGACTAGCTAGATCTTACCAGCATATTAGCCTGGCCACGTAGGACACCTAAGTAATTAGACCAGAGAGAAATGCTGTTTGCTTCCCAAACAAAACAAGCATGGCTCCCTGATAAAATATAAAACTACAATGAAGTAGAGGAGACTTGTGAAGGCTTGGAGAAATATTTAACTGGCATTGGTGTTGATCTTTGGTACAGTGACATGCCATCTCAGAAACCCCTTCTCTACATTTCCAAAGGCATTCCCGGCTCAAAACATTAGCACAGTAAAGGCCCTAGGTGAGATGCAGGGAGGGATTACCTGAGGGCATTGGACCCTCCCCTGCTTTCCATAACAATGGGAGGAAGGTCTGAGTTGGGGGGGGTATAAACTAGCCGGTTCCCGCCTCCCGGGCTTCCCCCGGTGGGATCTCGCCTTGTGAGCGTTTATTCCCCTTGGAAGTTTTACATGTGGTGGTCGCCATCTTGGCCTACACGTGGCTGGGGTTCTAGCCTGGAATCCTAAGCATCGGGTTTTTCCTTTTTGCTGATTTGTATGCCTGAACCTGTGATAAGTAAAGCCTTTTAAAACTGTATCGGATTCCTGAGTGTTCATCCATTCCTCGCCGGCTTCGGAGGTAGAAGGGAACTCGCTTCCCGGCACTGTCGGGACCCCGGCGGAGCGCCCGACAGCCGGGTGTGACCCAAAAAAGCAAAAAAAAAAAAAGTGTAGGTGGTGTTTCTGCTGTTGTGTTTTGGCCTCCCAGGGTATATTCCCAAGAGTGGTATAGTTGGGTCAAATGGGAGTTCAATTTCTAGTTTTTGGAGGAATGTCCATATTTTTTCCAAAAAAGACTGTACCAGTCAACTTTCCCACCATCAATGGACTAGAGTCCCTTTCTCCCAGCATATGTGCCAGTACTTGTTCTTGCTCTTTTGGATATGTGCCAGTCTCTGTGGTGTGAGATGATATCTCATTGTTGTTTTGATTTGCATCTCCCTGATGATTAGTGAGAATGAGTATTATTTTTAAATTCTATTTAATTTTTTTTCTTTTTTTTTTTAGTCACAACTGGCAATGCTCAGGTGTTGCTCCTGGCTCTTTTCTCAGGAATTACTCCTGGCGGTGCTCAGGGGACCATATGGGATGCCGGGAATCGAACCCAGGTAGGCCACGTGCAACGATCAAAATGGATTGAAGATCTCAATATCAGACCTGAATTCATAAAGTACATCAAAGAAAATATAGGAAAAACCCTCCACGACATTGAAGCTAAAGGCATCTTCAAAGATGAAACACCACTAACAAAGCAACTGGAAGCAAAGATAAACATATGGGACTACATGAAACTAAAAAGCTTCTGCACCTCAAAAGAAACAGTGACCAAGATACAAAGACAGTTCACAGAGTAGGAAAGAATATTCACCCAATACCCATTCGATAAGTGGTTAATATCCAGGATATATCAGGCACTGGTAGAACTTTACAAGAAAAAAAATAGGGAGATGAAATGAACAGAAACTTCTACAAAGAAGAAATTTGAGTGGCCAAAAGGCATATGAAAAAATGCTCATCATGGGACTGGAGTGATAGCACAGCAGGCAGGGTGTTTGCCTTGCACGTGAGTTGACCAATATCCAAGTTCAGGCAAAACATGGATCAGGAGGCCTTGTCAACAGGTGGAATCTACCACAAATGTGTGGAAGTCAGAGGTTAGGTAAGAAGGGAACAATGTGCTAATAATCCTCAAAATGATAATACCAGCTAGAACTGAGCATTGAATATAGGCAAAAGATACAATGTTCATTACTGCTTTCTGCGTGGTCCTACTAAGCCTATCAGAAAGTCTATTTCCTTCATCTCAAATTTGGGTATAAAATTGTCCTTTAATTTAAACGTATTTAATTACTACATTTTGTACATTTTAATAGATTTAATTAAAATGTATTTAACTTAAATACATTTAATTTACATGTATCTCTCACATTATTTAAAATATATTTAATTACCGTTCGCTCCCGCTTGAGCAAATCAATGATGAACGGGAAGACAGTGATACAGTGATACCGTTCGTTCAGGTAACCCTGAACGGTAATATATTTAATTACCATTCATTCAGGGTTCGCCCAGGTAACACTGAATGAATGGTTTGAGGCTCTTCGTATTCCTGAAGCAACAAGATGCCGTTGGACTGCACTGGCATGTGATAGAGTCAAATGGAAATGTTACTGGCGCCCGCTTGAGCAAGTCAATGAATAACGAGATGTCAAGTGATCAAGTGATCAAGCGATATTTAATTACAAGCAATATTTAAAAATGTTTTTTACCAAAGAGCTGTACGTTTACACTTTAAATATTCAACACTGAGGGAGCCAGACCGATAGTAAAGCCGGCAGGGCGTTTGCCTTGCACAGGGCCAACCCAGGTTTGATCCTCAACATCCCATATGGTCCCCCAGCACCGTCAGGAGTAATTCCTGAGGGCAGAGCCAGGAGTAATGCCTGAGCATCGCCGAGTGTGACCCAAAAAGTAAAAATTAAACAAACAAATAAATAGTCTACATTGGTCCTTATGCGCCTAACAAAAATAAATATTACAGTCCTGAGAATGATTGTGTTTTTAATTTCTAGGTGTTGAGAGAGAAGGTACACAGATGACCACAAGAGGTCGGTAGCAAACAGATTATAGCACAGCTGACTGCCACTAGGCACCTCACTAGGTTTGTTGATTCTGATTTTAGAGCTTCAGAATGGTTTTCTTGGCCAAAGGAAGTCAAAGAAGAAAAGAAGACACACTTAGATTAAAAGAACATTATAATGAAATAAAACAAGGGAAAAGCAAATTTCTTCTATAGTGGGAAGAGGTATCAATGGAATCTCTGTTACTGGAGACAGAATTTGATGCCAAGAGGCAAAAAATCATTTGACTGTTCATGATTATTTTAGTTTTTTGGGGTGTTTTTTGTTTTTTTTTTCTTTGTGTGTGTGTTTTAAAAGTTGTTTTGAGTTGGGAGGCCACACACACTCACATACAAATACACTCACACATGCATATCCACATACACTCACTCTCTCTCACACCCATGCACACATTCACACACACACACACACATGCCCAAGTTAAAGATAAATGCCAAGGCCGGAGTGATAGCCCAGTGGCGTAGGGCGTTTGCCTTGCATGCGGCCGGCCCTGCCGCCAGGGTTCGATACCCAGCATCCCATATGGTCCCCCGAGCCGGGAGTAATTCCCGAGTGCAGAGCCAGGAGAAACCCCCTGAGCATTGTCGGGTGTGACCCAAAAAACAAAAAAAATAAACTAAATAAAATAAAGATGAATGCCATGTTGGGTGTGAGCTAAATTACTTAAAAACAGTTATCTCTAGATAGTGGGGGTAGATCTCTTAATTTAGACAACTTGGGGTTGTGGCGCAGCTCAGTGATAAAGTACGTTCTTTGAGTGATTGAGGCTCTGGATTCGATCCCTGACACGGGAAGAAAAAACTGAGAGGCCTTTTAACACCCTGATCACAGCCTATTCCATTCCAAAATTATACTTCTTTATATTAAAGACCCCTGCTTGGGACTGCAAAGATACCTCAGGCCTAAGCGCATGTGACCAGTACCTGAGCCTGCCCAGTACCACATCCCCAGTTTCTTGCATTGAAGCACTGGCCTGTTTGGCCAAGAATCAGTGGAAGTAGTCCCTGGCCCACCCAAGCACCACTTGGGAGTACCTTCTAAAAAGACTTCAATCTGCTCTCTCTCCAAGAGCCATATGGTGACTCCTTAATTTTCACCCCAAGACCCCATTTCATCCATTACTGTTTCTTTCATTCCCATCATCTGTCAATCTTTCCCTTGCAACTGGCTTCTTTCCCTTTGCTTATAACTTGTGTCCAAGAACTTCTAACTTGGCAGGCTGACTGACCCGTGTTGGCTTTATTCCCTGGATCCTGAGCTCATTTCTTGGCACAGGATGCTGCTGGAATGACATCCACTACTAATGAGCCTCCATTGGGCCTGGCTCCAGGACCTCCCACGTATAAGTACTTATCAGGTACGCTACAGTCTGTGGCTTGGATCACATATAGCCAGCCCCGCCAGCAGTGGTGGACATTTAGAAGCCAGGGTTGTGATCACTGGGAATAAGGGGGAAAAAAAGAAGAGTCAAAATGACCCCCAAAGGTGACAGGTCCGTTGCTAATGCCGAGAACTTGGGAGCAGGATATTTGCGGAGGAAGAAAGGAAGATAATAAATTCAACTTTATAAAAATTGAATTTGAAGCTTAGGAGTTGGGTAGTCATGAGGGTAGAGTTGAGAGATTAATTTCAATTCAGGAGTTAGAGTTAGTATATACTAGATTCAGATCTACTCTGGCTCCACGCACTACTCGTTAAATGACAACTGCCAACGTATTTACCTTCTCTGAACCTCGGTTTCTCATCTGCAGTCTGGGGACTGTTTCATTTTGGGGTGGGGGCACTTTGGGCAGCGCTTACTCCAGGCTCTGTGTTCAGGGCTTGTTTCTGGTGGGGCTCAAGGGGGCCATATGGGGGGCCAGGGATGGAATCCAGGTTGGCTGCGTGCAAGGTCAAGGATACCCCCATCCCCCATCACCCCCACCGCACCATATCACCTATCCTCGGTGACTGTTTCTTGACCAGAAAATCAGCATGACATGCTGGAGATGTCGCTAGAGTAGAAATGTCCTGGCTCTGATTATCCTGATGCAACCGTACAAAGAATCACTGGGCTCTAAGAAAACGGGCCATTGCGGCAGAGAGAAATTAGATCATGTAGGAAGTACTTGCCAGAGAGAACAGCGGGACTCTGCAGCTCCTTGGTTTAGGGAGTGAGTGACCGCTGATGCCTGCTGTCTGTGTCCCCTGTTTGTATACAACCACATCCCATTATCACTCTCCTGTTCTACGTTCTCTTCCAACAGCCAACACCTGCATGGAGAGCCCCAAACCTGGGGAGAGCATGCGAAAACCTCTCCTGGGGCAGAGCTATTAGCACTGCAGCTTCCTTGCTTAGTCCAGAATGCCCTGAGGGATGACTCAGCTCGAGTCCCGCAGAGAGGACATGGCTGGCACAGAGACCAGAAATCTTTGTGGCCCCCAAACAAACAAAGATCAGAGATCTTTGTCTTCAGAGAAGCTGCTGACCTGGGCTCAGCCCCTGGCATCACATATAGTCTCCGAAACTATCCAGAATCCTTGTGACCCTGCAGGACACTTTGTCAGGGAATACTAGCTTCTCTTCTTAGTGTTCGGAAGTTTCTTCTGGACCACCCTCACTGCCTTTTTCCTGGCAGCATTTCCAGATTAATCAGTTTACCATGACCTGAGGGTCTGCTTTGGGGCATCTATCCTCAGATAGTGCAGGAGGGACACAGCAAGAGTACACGGGGTAGGGCTCTTTCCTTGCACATGGTCTACCTGTGTTTGATCCTGCTGAGTATTTGCTCAGGTTTGATTGCTGAGTATAGAGGCAAGAGTAACCCTGGCCCCCAAACAAACGACAGTGTGGGATTCATTAATGTCACCTATTCACTTTGCCACTGTCTGTCCTCTATGTTGTGGTTCAACTTCCTGGCTTCCCTGTGGGTGGGTGATGGACCAAGTTACCAGCTCCAGCAGAGCCGGCAGGTGTGACTTTTAGGCTGAGGATCAAAGGGAGGTGGGGAGGGAAGGGGAGAGAGCTCAAAGGCTGGACCTCATCTTGCATGTGCAAGGCCCTAAGTTCGATCCTTGTGTGAATCCTCACCCAACCCCCCACTTTCAGCACCACCAGGTGTAGTTCCCAGGCCCCCTGAGCACTGCTGGGCTTGAGAGCAGTTTTGCATCAACATTCAGAGCACTGATCTGGCCCATCCTGGCAGACTGAGTATTGTTGGACTCGACCAGGGAGCCCCTTGAGCATTGCCTAGGAGCCCCCAACCCTAAATTACTGGTATGAAGTTTTTCAGACTTTGTTCTACTATATCCTCTGTGTCATCGTGAGCCACACATATGACTGCTCTGTGGGCCTAGCAGGGGGAGCTGAGCCCTGGTCCTGCCTTGGGGGGAGCAAGAAATCTACTGTCTGCTGGGCTAGTGGGGTTTGGGGGGCCTGTTTGATATATGGCAATGGAGACTTGATTATTCTCACAGACATCAAGGTAAGGAAAGGAGAAGCAGCGATAATGATTTCTGACTTGAATGTTGGGGTTGATGGGGCTAGAGAGGGGTTAACCCCATTTGGAGGTGGGGAAAGGCCACCAGGAGAGGGAATTGGGATTTATGTATTTAGGGGGGGAAAGTGCACTGCGGACACACTGAGCTGGAGGTTTTTTTTTTCTTTTGCTCTTTGGGTCACATCCGCCAATGCTCAGGGGTTCCTCCTGGCTCTACACTCAGGAATTACTCCTGTCAGTGCTCCGGATAAGATGCTGGGGATGGAACCCGGGTCAGCCGTGCAAAGTAAATGCCCCTCCCTGCTGCACTATCACTCTGGCCCCAGCTGGAGATTCTTTCATGGGAATTCAAATTGGGAAGTTGAGAAGACAGCTGGTTTTGAATCTCTGAGAGTAATTTGAGGTGAAGACAGGTGGTTTAAGATTTACCCAGGAAATTAGGAAAACAGAAAACCAGGTGAAAAATACGAGGCGTATATTAACACAGAATCTATGATCAGAATTTTAACTGGGCGGTAAGCTTCTTGACAGGGAGACAGAAGCTCACAGTCTAATATATGGCTCTCATCACTGGAAGGAAAGAAATATACCAGTTCAAGAAACTAAAAAGTTCCCAGCAGTAGGGTACTTGCCTTGCAAGCAGCCAACTGGGGTTTGATCTCTAGCACCCATGTGGACCCCTAAGCCCACCATAAGTGATCCTTAAGTGCAGAGCTAGTAACAATCCCTGTATACCACAAAGTGTGGCCCAAAAACAGCAAAAAAGCAAACGAAAGTTCTGAATGTCCCTTTCCCCTTCAACCAGAAGCTTCTGAATAGAACTGCCCTAGAGGAAGGCTCTCCAGGACCCGAGGCTCTTTGGCAAGTTACAGGGGCCTCCTTGAGTATCCCTGTGGCAAGGTTCCCAATACAAACCGAATGACAGAAAATCCTATCTTCGTGGGGGCACTCCAGGTGGAAGGGGGCATCCTGGATCTCTGCCCAGGAAGCAGCTCTGGAGCGTTCCCAGCAGACTTTAGTTATCCAGGTGGTTTTGTGAAGTTGCGTTGTGGCTCACAGCCCATCTTTGGCTCTCTGAGCGTGGACAGTGATGCTTTGTATTGGGCAGAATATCCACTGAAAAGGGACCTCGGCTGCTTTTATAGCCAGGAAACTTTCCCAACAAGTATCATGCTGGCTTCAATAGAGGCAGGAAAAATTAACCCACTGCAGAGAGGCCTGAAAGAGATCTTAAACTCAAGGAACGGGCGGGGTGGGGGGACCACAATACTCAGCTAACATGACGGATGTGTTGGGTTTATTTCAGTAACACACAGTAAGTTGGTGGCCTCAATAATCATGATCTTTGACAGACATGCACTTGTGGGCTCTAAAGAAGTTTTAAAAAGTGAAAGAACAATATGCTCAGAGAACATATTGCAGAGGTAGGGATCAAACCCTGAGCCTCCCGCATGCTAATCCTCTCTACAGGCTGTTGAGCGATCCCTCTCTATAGGCTGTTGAGTGATTGCCCTGTTCTGATTTGTTTTCCGTTGGAGATTTAATTCATTGTTCACACACTTAGGCACAATGGCTTATTTTTTTTGACTTGAGAGGGTTCTTACCCATGATGCAAATGGTTTGCTCATTTCACTCCAGCAGCCTTGCCTGTGTCTGGCTCCGGTAGGTCCCTGGCACTATATCCAGCCCCCTGAGCACCTTTGGGTGTGCCCAACACTCACCTCAAAAAAGAAATAAAAGAACTTTCTGTGGCAATCCCTGAGCCCTCCCTTTTTTTTTTTTTTTTACTTTTTTGGGTCACACCCAGCGACGCCCAGGGGTTACTCCTGGTTCTGTACTCAGGACTTACTCGGGGACCATATGGGATGCCGGGATCAAACCCAGGTCAGCAGGATCAGCAAGGCAGCCCCAGGTTGGCCACATGCAAGGCAAATACCCTACCCATTGTGCTATCACTCCGCCCCTAAACCTCTCTTTTACACTCCATAAGAATGAAACTACAGAATAGGAAAAGACGTTTGCAGCAATGTCTCCCTCAAAGGATTTGTATTTAGACTCTATAAAGAACAACCAATCAAAAAGGAAAAAGTAAAATAAAAAAATAATATGCATAGGACCAGAGCGATAGTATAGCAGGTAGGACATTTGCCTTGCACTCAGTTTACCCAGGCTTGATTCCTGGCATCCCATATGGTCCCCAAGCACTGCCAGGAGTAATTCCTGAGTGCAGAGCCAGTAGTAACCCCTGAGCATCACTGGGTGTGACCCCAAAAAGAAAATCATCATCATCATCATCATCATCATCATCATCATACCCCTGCCCCTCGAGGTGTTGCAGGTGTGGCTGTGATGCCTGGCTGCATTGGCAGGTGGCAGACAGGAGATAGGCTTCTCTACAACCCCAGGGCTCTGCCCTGTGGGCCCTGGATGGTGGATGGTCTGACATAGGAAGAACAGTGCGCAGCGCCAAGAGGCTTAGATAACAAAGTAGGCTAGGACCAGGCCCTTCCCAGGATCTTTCACATCTGTACAACATAATGATCACTGTAGCTGTAACAAACTGGAGAGGTTGATGGGGAATGAGGAACTATAATGTCACATTAGGAAATCACTACTGAATATACA
>JAJIBD010014551.1:0-29480 GCA_021461705.1 Cryptotis parvus | reverse complement strand
TGGCATCCAGAGTCTTGCAGAGCAGCTCGGGAGGCGGGAGCCTGGCTCGCGCGCCGGGCCTCAGCTGACTATGGAACCCCGAGGAGGGCAGATGGGCTTTGGGGTGGGCCCGTCGCCTCGGGGGGTCCCGGAAGCAGCCGGATGGGACTTCGTCCATCACACTAGCCACCATTTTTCGTTGTCCGGACGCTGGGAAAATGCCCCACGACCAGAGGACCAGCAAAACCAGTTCGGGCCACTAGGGTGGTGAAACAATGATGTTTTTTGGTACACTGCATTCCGCGAACAGCAGGAGGGTTTGCTGAGAGGGAGATATACAGAGGAAGGAGATGACATATAGAGCCCGCCGGGTGGTTGGGATTCGGGAGAGGGAGGGAGACAGGACGTTGGTGATGGGAGATGGGTTCGGGTGGAGGGTGCATGTTGGAACCCTGTGGAGCCAGGACTCCACATGAGCATCCTTCAATTAAAAAAAAAAAAGGAGAAATGGTGGAATAAATAAATAAATAAATATCTGCAGGGCTAGCCACAATGTGTAAAAGAAGAGGGAGAGAGATGCAGAGATAGAGAGAAAGAGAGGAAGCAGGGCTACCTGCTATTAAGGCAGCCTGGGGGTGAGTGGGGAGGGTGGGGTACATTGGTGGTGGAAATGGGGTATTGGTGGAGGGATGGGTGCTGGAATACTGTATTACCAAGAACCAATTGCACCTTTGTAATTGTATGTCTCACAGTGGTATAATAAAGAATAAAAAAAAAAAGAATAGGCCTTGACTGCGACCAGAGAAGAGAGAGAGAGAGAGAGAGAGAGAGAGAGAGAGAGATGGAGAGAGAGAGAGAGAGAGTGTGTGTGTGTACACACACACACACACACACATACTCAGGAGTAATTCCTGAGTGTAGAGCCAGGAGTAATCCCTGAGCATCGCTGGGTGTGACCAAAAAGGGAAAAAAAAAAAAAAACATGAACAGAAAGCATCAAGTAACTAAAAAAAAAATTTATTTTTTTTGCCACACCTGATGATGCTCAGGACTTACTCCTGGCTCTGTGCTCAGGGGAAATACACGGGTGCTGGGGATCAAAACCTGAGATGAGTGTGTGCAAGACAAGGGCCCTACCTGCTGTACTGTCTCTCCAGCCCCAGAAATAAAGAGTCACATTTAAAGAAGATGTTGAAAAACTGCAACGACAAGGCAAAGAAAACTTGCAACAGGGGCTGGAGCGATAGCACAGAGGGGGAGGGAGGGTGTTTGCCTTGCACACGGCCACCAGGGTTAGATTCCCAGCATCCCATATGGTCCCCTGAGCAGTGCCAGGAGAAATCTCTGAGTGAAGAGCCAAGAGTGACCGAGTGTCACCCAGTGTGACCCAAAAAGCAAAAAACAAAACAAAAAACCTTACAACATGGAAAGCAAGTTCCTAAAGGTGAGGACATTTCGAGTCTGAAAGCGTCAGGTAACTGCGCTAAATGAAACGATGAGACTGAAATTTCCGAGGGAACAGGATAAGGAACCTGGCCTTCCACCATCACCCAGGGAGTCCCGGCCCCTGCTCACTTCCCGGCATGACGGACTGTTGACTCTCACCCTCTGCAACCGAGCAGGCACTAGACTGCTGAGCCCAGCATGGCAGACTCTCACCAGAGGCAACTGCCTGAGTGCCACAGAAACAGAGAGGGCATGTGTGCATGCGTCTGTGTCGGGTCCTGTCTGGCTGGGACTGAGGGTCCCAGAGAGGGCCCTGTCCATCCCCGAGGCGGGGTCTGGAGGCGCAGGAGGGACACAGGTGCTGGCCCTCGGTGAGTGACGGATTCTTTCTCTGTGGGACGATGCTGAGACTTCTGTATCAGAGGTTCTCAGTGGTACAGGCGTGACGGCGTATGTGCGCATGCCAGGGATGCACCGGGGCCTGTTCGGTGTCAGGCGCCCGCACCTAGGCCCCACATTTCCCGTAGAATTATTTGTTTGGTTTTTGGCTTTGGGGCCATAGCCAGGTTGCTCTCAACTATTCCTGGCTCTGGTGAGCTTTCCCTAGCACTCTCAGGGGACCGTGTGGTGCTGGGATTGGCCTCTGGTCCTGCGCGCGCAGAGCCTGCAAGCGACCAGCACGAGGAAGCATGTCCTTGGGCCCCAGTTTCCTTTCTAATCTGATTGACGCAGCAACTGACAGGGATTATTCCATGTTCCACTCCCATTTTGCTTTCACTAAGCGACATTTTCTTTCGAATAAAACTTGCATATGCACAGAAAAGGCCTAGCACTGAACCACCCAGGGTGTGGCTGGGGAGGCGCAGGGGCGTGTGGACTTGCTTCTCTTCCAGTGAAATGTTCTGCAGTGAGCACCAGCACTTTAGTCATTAGGAGAAAAGGGAAAATAAAGATGCTCCTTAGGGTTCTGACATTTCAGCATCTGCCTCCCCCGCGGGGCCCCATCCCGTCCGCTTTAACCTGAGTAAAGAGTAAAGGCCCTGGGGCTGGAGCGATAGCCCAGTGGGTAGGGTGTTTGCCTTACACGCGGCCGGCCTGTGGCGGCCCGGGTTCGATCCCGGCATCCCATATGGTCCCCCGAGCACCGCCAGGAGTAATTCCTGAGTGCAGAGCCAGGAGAAACCCCTGAGCATCGCCGGGTGTGACCCAAAAAGCAAAAAAAAAAAAAAAAGATAAAAAAAAGAGTAAAGGCCCTGCAGAACACTGCGCCCTTGCTCGACTTCCCACAGCAGAGCGGACTGCAGTGACCACGTCAGGGGCGCCCGCACCTGCTCGTCGCTTCTGTGGTAGTCACTGTCCTCCTCCTGCTTCTCCTCCGCGCGTCTTTGTTGGAATTATCGCTCTGCTTTGGTTTCACCTTTGGGCGAAGACAGGAACTGTTAGAAACCAGAGTGCCCAACTGCTGCATTTAGGACTTTTAGGTTTTGTTCTGGGGCCACACCAGTGATGCTCAGGGCTATGCGAGGATGCCTAGCTCGGCGCACTTGGGGATCACTTTTGGTGGACTTGGGTACCATAAGGGATGCTGGGGGTGAAATCGTAATTGGTCACATGCAAGGTAGATGTCTGACCTGCTGTATTAGCATAGCCAGGCGCCATAACCGTTACACTGAAGACTCTAACACTATGGCCAAAGATATGGACAGGATTTAAGGTGCTCATTTTGCACATGGCCAACTAGAGTTCAATCTCTGGCTGGTACCAAAGATGGTTCCCTGAGCCCTGCCACGAGCAAGCCCTGAGCACCGCCAGCTGTGGCCCCCACAAAGCCCCCAGTCCTAAAAAACCCCCCATGTTATCTTCTAAAGCTCTACGTTAAACATGGATCTAGGCATCTGCCTTAGTCGGGCGACCCAGCTCCCCGGACCTTCAGAGCTGGCCCAAGCAGCCGGGCCCGCCAGCACACCTGTTCTCAAGGGCAAGCCCCGCACACTTTCCACTATTCCGGGCACTGCCCTTTGAGTTGTTTCTGGGTCACATCCTGTGATGCTCAGGGCTTACTCCTGGTTGTGTGTCAGGGATCACTCCTGGCGGTGCTTGGGGAATGACATGGGGTGCTGGGGATGGAACTGCTCAGCCGCTACAAGGCAAGCGTCCGATAAGGCAGCTGTGCTATTGCTCGGGTCCCCAGCGCTGCTCTGACACAAAGACTCCACCTGCACCCCCCAAACCCAGCCCTAAGCACTAGCGGCCTGTTACCTACGGGTCCAAGTTGCAGCACCCTCCCCCCCCCGGAGGAAAGGATGGAACCCACCTCCCTCCTCAGACTGCAAGAAACACTAGCAGGCGCTTTGGGCAAGCAGAGGGTCTGAGTCACCTGTCCTGGCGCCCAGACACATGCGCCCCCTCCCCCCCACCCCCGTACCGTTCCGATGGGAATCCAGGTGCTGTTTCGCAGAGCACATCTCCCCCTTCACGTCTCCAGGCACCTCCAGGCCCAGCTTGTGGTAGAATTCCCTCTGCTTCCTCATTTCCGCTGCCAAAACCAACACATGTCGCTGACGTGTGCCACAGGCACTGCACGGCCACCGTGGGAGTGGACGGCATGTCCCCACAGAGCAGTGTAGAGATGGTGTGCCCAGTAAGACAGTTCATGGCCATGAAACCCTTACTGTCAATTTCTTCTGATTTCCTCTGACTTTTTTTCTTTTGCTTTTTGAGTCACACCCAGCAATGCTCAGAGGTTACTCCTGGCTCTGCACTTAGGAAGTATTATTCCTGGCAGTGCTTGGGGACCATATGGGATGCCGGGGATAGAAGCTGGGTTGGCCGCATGCAAAGGCAAATGCCCTCCCCGCTGTGCTATCGCTCTGGCCCCCTCCCCGACTCTTTAAAGATGTCCAAGATAGGTTTAGGCTCACGGGAAGACAGACAGGCAGCACAGACTGGCCAGGGTCCTGCCTGCTCTACACAACACAGACAGACTTGCGTCCTGGCCACGTCGGACACACTCCCCCCCCATATCCAAGAACATCAAACACCCCCAGCGGGCCCAGTGGGGTGGTGAGTTGACATGAGGGTCCTACATGACCACTGCCCGTGGGAGCTGGCCATTGTTGCCCAAGCGCAAGCCAGTGCTGGACACGAGAGATGGGGAGCCTGTGGCACATGTGAGAGATAGAAGCTGCCCTGAGGGAGCTTCTTCAGGCAGGCATGATGAACCAGAAGCAGCTGTGCACTAAGGAGTCTCCAGGGGAGAGGGACAGGCACAAAGCAATGCCCCGGCCAGGCACAGACACGGAGGGACTCCAGGGGGCGAGGTGGAGGATGTGGTGGGCGTGTGCACACGCGCAGGGTGTGTGTGTATCCTGCTGATTCTTGGATCGATCTGGTGCGAGTACGATGTGTCTGAGTGACCTGGAGCGAGCAGGAGGGCCCCAGTGTGAGCAATCAAGCTCCTGACTGCTGGTGCCGCTACGAAATCGCATCCGGCAAGTATGGGCAGCAATATCGAGGCAGGAGGAGCTTGTAGTTACTGAATTAGTGTTTTCTGGGCGCTCATGAGGCCAGAGGTCCCTCCTGGTGACAGCTGCCAATCAGGCCAATGCTCCAAGCTAGAACTGAAGACGCAGAACTGCGTGTGGGCTCCCCGGGCTGGCAGGTGGTGCTCAGGAGCTCGTGTGGGGCAGGAGATGGGGCCAAATCCCAAATGCCTGAACCCCAAACGATTTCCCCAGCCCCGTTTACTGGACAATAAAATAGGCGCCCAAGAAATCTTTCAGGAAACGGTCACGCCATTGTTTACTCCTACAGGGCCTGTCCTCGTCCCGTACCCTCACTCCAAAGAACAGACAGAACTGAACTGAAAGCTCTGATTCAGACACAGCACAAGCAGGTGTTTGAAGGATCACTGTCTCTGCTTGGGCTGAAAGATGTTGAGTCACGTCCTCGCAGCAGACACCAATGACAAGTACCGATGACCAACAACGCGTGGGAGTTGACCAACCGCAGAAACTGGACCACAACCCCCACCTGCTGGTGTCTTGGACACACCCAGGATGCTGTGGGCTTCTGCCTACAGACTTGAACCACCCACATGGGTTTCTGATTGGTGCTGTGCGAACTCTCTCTTCTCAGACAATGATACGAACAGGCTTCAGCATTTCTAGCTCCATTTCCTCACTGTGTCCAGGAATTTTTTACTAGTGAAGATCTGACTTTGCTCCTCCCAGTTTTGTCTGCAACACCTGCCAACCCATCACGAAAGGGGGCAGAATCTGAGGAGCCCCGAGCCCAACCGCCCAGTGCTCAGAGCACTGAGAACAGTATTTCAGTTCCGATGTTGTCTACGCATGTGCTTCTCGGCAGTGCTCCCCGAGACGGACTGTATGGAAAGCTCTGGGGGGTGCGGGGAGGATGCCGGCCCATCCTGCCTGAGGCCTGGTGCCCCCAAAGGGCTGCCCACGTGCACTTGCACACAGACACACACACACACACACAGACACACACCGCGGATCTGTAGATGAAGCAGAGGAGACAGCAGTGCTCTGGCGTGGGCTCGGAGCAGGGACAGTGAAGGGCAGTACAGCCTCTGGCAGAATCAGGGCCTCCGGGAACACAGGGTGGGGTGGGGGCGACCCAGGAGGATGGACTCACCTTCTTGGAGGCCTGGAACCAGTTTGTAAACAATGTCTTGCATGGTTCTGTCATGACTATAAGAAAGCAGAAGATGTCAAGTTACCCAGAAAGTTCTTCACTACGAGTCTCAACTAACTTCCATTTCAAAACGAGACTCCATAATCACAGATAGGATGTTCTGGCTGAATTCTTCTATTGTGCATTAAAAAAAAAAAAAAAAAAAAAAGCTAGTTTGAGCTAGGCAGAGTGCACAGGACCCAAACACGTCCAGTTAATCAAAGCTCAAACAGTTTCTGCACCTTTCAGTAGCAGAGACCGAGGCAAGGTGGCCTGGTCCTCTGGCCAGCGGCCCTCTCTTCTCACCACAGCGTCACTCTCACAGGAGGCCCATCACCGGGCTGGAAGCCCTGTCTCTACTTTTGGAGAGCCCTTGGCATATGGCTTTTCTGAACAGATCCCAAGGCCTCAGAGCCAGGAAGGTTCTCTTTCTAGTCGCTGCTGCTAAGCACAAACTAAGTTTAGATGAAGAAACAGGGCCAGAGCGATAGCACAGTGGGGAGGGCGTTGCCTTGCACGCAGCCGACCCGGGGTTCAGTTCCCGGCATCCCATATGGTCCCCCAAGCACTGCCAGGAGTAATTCCTGAGTGCAGAGCCAGGAGAAACCCCTGAGTATTGCCGGGCAAGACCCAAAAAGAAAAAACATACACTCATGTTTGCATAGCAGTTATCTAAGTAACTAACAGATTTCACCTCACGGGTCTACAGATGCTCAGGATACTAGCTGTCAGGACGAGCACAGGGGAGGGAGCAGCCACTCAGGGAAAGCTGCATTCAGCAGAGACGACCATTCCTTCCGATTCCCATGACAGGCTGCCATGCACAGCACTTCCCTGAGACACATTTTCCCGACAGAGATGAGTGGTCCCACACACACGCACACAGGACGTGACATTCACACGTGGATCTTCAGCACACACCCATTCCTGCTATTTCCTACATTGCTGCAGCTTTTTGCGAAGCTCATGAAATCCACAGGAGAAAGAGCTAAGGGCACACGGAGCTGGACACCGGGCCCGGGCCCACAGTGAGGGGAACTGTGGAGAGCCCAGGTACAGCACCCTCCTCTGCGCTCTGACCTGGAGCTGACTCTGCACCCTGGCTACGGGCTGACATCCTCTCACCTCCTCATTCTTTCCAGGTTTCTCTGCCCTCTTTAGCAAAGCCACAAGTTCTGGCCATGCAGGGCTGCCTCACTGCCACCTGTCCTCAGGCCCACTGCCTGGACAGCGAGGCCCTCCCTCGGCAAGTCTGGGTGCGGATCAGCGTGGACCATAGCTGGAATAGGCTCAGAGCAACCCCAAGAATGTGCAGGGCGGCTGAGATGGACCCCTCTGGCAAGCCCTGCTCTAGGCAGATCCTGCCCAGCGAGGACGGAAGACAGGGGTCCAGGCAGGCGCCACCCTGGAGGCCCGGGACCCACTGTGGCAGGTGAGCAGCTCTACAGGGTGGGGGGCATGTGCTCTGCTTCTGCCCTGGCCACGTCGGATGCAGAGGGCATTTGCATATGAGCCATGTGCCAGGTTACATGTACCTGGCTACCTGTGCCCGTGAGCTAGGTTACACGTGGCAGTTGTGCCAGGTTACGTGCGCCGTGTGCTGTGCCAGGTTATATGAGCCTGTGTGTCTGGATACAGATGTCCAGTTATACATACTTCATGTGCCTGGACATGTACCAGTGTATCTGGTTACATGTTCCCATGTACCTGGACGAGTGTGTCCATGTGCCAGACCCTGTACCCCCAGCCCCCTTCCTCTCACTGCCTTGTGCCACTGGCCAGGGGCCTGTGGGGGCAGGGCTGCCCACCACTGAAAGTGCTTTCATTCTCCAGAGCCCTGGCCTGTCCCGCAGACCATGGGAGGACCCAGTGCTTGACAGAGGGCGCGGTGTCAATGGTCCCCGGGCAGGAAACCCGTCACCACCTGCCCTCAATGGTTGCTATGATGACAGCCCACTCCAAGGGTCCTGACAGTGGTCACGCCAAGGAGCTGGGGACCGTACAGGAGGGAGGGCACTTGCCTTGCACAAAGCCGTCCCTGGTTCAGTTCCCAGGACCCCATATGGCCCCTCCAAACCCTGAGGAGTAAAGTGAGGAAGGAGCCAGGAATAAGCCCTGAGCACCACAGGTGTGATGCCAAAACAAACAAGACTGGAAACATGCATGAGTACCGCCAACAACTGGTGCCAAATAGTAAGAATCCAGCAACGAGACTGCAGAGCAGGGCTGGAGCGCATAAAGGAGGTCAGAATGGGGAGGAGCGATAGCCGGGTAGGGCGTTGCCGGCGCCAGCCTGGCGGCCTGGGTTCGATCCCCAGCATCCCATTGGTCCCAGCTCAGGGTAATTCTGAGTGCAGAGCCAGGGTAACCCTGGCGGTGGGTGTGACCCAAAAGAAAAAATATAAAAACAGGGAGGTAGCGGCAGACACCTGGGTCAGTCCTGGTACCCATGCCCTAACACAAGCGTGCCTGAGCAAAGGTGTGTCCTACCCAAAAAAGATGTGGCGGTAGTGGCTAAGTTGGACCCAGAGTCCAGAGCTGCGGGTGAAGCCACCTGGCTCCACCAGTGGGCCCAGGGACTCACAGGCCGAGGAGGTGTCTCCCAGGATCCTCAGATGTCACTGTCCTCCATGTCACAATTTCTTGCCTGGGCGTCCCACTTTACTTCTTTGACACCAAGAAGTAGTTAAGCCTACCCTGTATTTTTGCTTTTTCCCGAGGGTTTGTTTGTTTATTAAAGTATTTTGTCTTCCTTAAATTGTCGGGGGGGGGTTGGCGGCGGGGGGGGGGGGAGAGAGGGGCGGGGGGGGGGGAACCGCAAGGCCTTAGGCAGCGTCTCCTGCCCTCCCTTGGCCCAAACTCCCTGACACATCCCACCACAGGTGATGAGCCCAGGGGCACAGACTAAGGCCAAGGGGCCCGTCTCCCAAGATGCGAGGAAGCCGCTTCAGCTGGGCAGCGCCCACAGGGGCAAGCAGGTCAAGACCTTGTGCCCGGAGGGCGCAAGGCCCACCAGCCACCCCAGAACACAAAGCAGCCAGTGCCGTGCCAATGAAGCGAATCTGCTGGGCTTGGAGGATCTCAAGTGGTCACTGAGCTGGTCACTGCTGTGCTGTGCAGGGAGTGGTGCTTACCCGATGTACTGCAGGGGGTGGCTCTGGTGAATGACAATCCGGCAGGTGGGACATGTGTTATTCTCCTCCAGGTATTTGACCAGGCAGCTCCGACAGACTGTTGGAGACAACACAAGAGAGTGAGCTCGGAGTCACGACGGCTTGTCCGCACCCACCAGCACACACAGAAACCCACAACAGCAGGCTTGGTTGACAAGAACACAGAATTTCCAGTGGACAAGGTATTTAAGGAAGGAGCAATTCTAGCTTATGCACCAACTAAGAATCTTCTTAAAAGTGGGGCGGAGCGATAGCCCAGCGGGTAGGGCGTTTGCCTTCATGCGGCCGGCCTATGCCGGCCTGGGTTCGATCCCTGGCATCCCATATGGTCCCCCGAGCACCACAAGGAGTAGTTCCTGAGTGCAGAGCCAGGAGTAACCCCTGAGTGTCGCCAGGTGTGACCCAAAAAGCCAAAAAAAAAAAAAAAAAAGAATCTTCTTAAAAGTCAAACAGGCTTGGGGCCGGAGCGATAGCCCAGCAGTTAGGAGTTAGGGCATTTGCCTTGCACACGGCCACCCCATGCTGGCCCGGGTTCAATTCCCGGCATCCCATATGGTTCCCCGAGCACCGCCAGGAGTAATTCCTGAGTGCAGAGCCAGGAGAAAATCCTGAAAATCCTGAGCATTGCCGGGTGTGACCCTAAAAAAAAAAAAAAAAAAAAAAAAGCCAAACAGGCTTATTGGTTGGGAGCAGAACCAACAGATCCTATTGAAGACGGTTAAGGAGGGGCCATAGTGACAGCTCACAGGCGGGGAGCCCGTCCGACCCCCAGGCATCACCCCAGCACTTAGGAATCACTTTACTAGGAAGCTGAAATACGCTCTGCCATGTTCTGCAGTCCTAAACGGCACCTTTCCTTGACTGAAACTGCCTCAAGAATTTTGAACTTGAAATATCTTTTTCCAATCTGTCTTCAAGATCTTTCTTCCCATCCCCACATGCTATTTTATGCATAAATTGCATTTTTTAAAGGACCAAAGTAGAGAGCGGGAGTACGGCAGGAAACCGCTCTAGCTTTCTGCACGTACAGGTATGTAGACACTTTCGGTGACTGTGGTGGCGTCAATGAGGTACCCGCTGCACAGGCGGCAAGTGATGTGGGCGTTTATGTCCCAGAGTTTGATCTTTCTGGTCAGCATCTTTGGCTTCTGCAAAAGGAGCACGTACACCAGTTAGTACCTGAGACAGCCCATGTGTGTTCACACACACACTAATGAGTACGAGACAGCCTGTGTTCACTCACACAATAGTGAGTGCTGAGACGCCTTTTACTCACCGGATTGAACCCATGTGTTCACTCACACACACTAGTGAGTGCTGAGATGGCCTGTGTCCACCACTTTATGTGGTCGCGGCTCACACATGAGGCGACGGCCTATGTTCACTCACACACACTAGTGAGTGCTGAGACGGCCCGTGTGTTCACTCACACACACTAGTGAGTACTGAGATGGCCTGTGTCCACTCAAGCTCCCAGAGCAATGTGAATCGAGTACAGTGCGTTGTCCAGGAGGCAACCCCATGAGAGAAGGACAAAGAACCACTCCCACCTGGCTAGCCCCCGGCTCGACAGACATGGTGTGAACCAGCACTGCTTCTTATGGGGTGCAAAGGCCACTCACAAACATGCTGCTGCTCTGCCAAGCACCTGCTGCTGAGAGGACAGTGAAGCTGGTATGGAAAGAGCTGCAGGCCGCGAGGTCTCTGCTGAGAGAGGGGCAGGCTGTCCTGAGGCCAGCAAGGGTGACAATGGTCAAGCTGGGGCAGGAGCGGAAGCGGGAAGGAGGACTAAGGCGAGGCTGTTTCCCCCCCCCACGCCTGGGCTCTGGAGACAGCTGGGACACGCCTGCGGAGGTGCCAACAGGGAGACCAACACGCGGCTCCCAAGACAGGAAAAGGCTCATCCCAGGGCAGCAGGCTGTGTGGCGCTCCAGGGGTGGGACAGACATCGGGCACCCAGGCAAGGCGACAGCCAAGGCTGACGGGGCCTTTCCTCAGTAGGCCTCAGGCCCAGACGGGGAGGAGCCTCCACAATGGCCCTTGTCAGGCGCCCGCCGCACAGAACAGCACATGGTACTGCCAAGGTCAAAGAGTGCCCTTGGCTTGGCAGGGCCAGAGTCACTCATACTGGCGTCCCTCCTGCACTCACATCTTCGCAGCTGACTAGCTATCAACCTGGGGGTACCCTTGTGCCCCAAACCTCACTGTTAGGTGTTGATGTGGCCAGTGACGAGATGTTGATGTTGCCAGCAAGGTCAAATCCTGAGCAAGGAGAACACCCACACCTAAGGCTGAGTAGAGCATCCACAAAGAAGTCTCCACAAACCACTTCGGGGATAGCTCCCTTATTAGGTGCAACAGGGATATCTGAACTGGGGAGAGTAGGGTGTAACCTGTCAGCCAATCAGGCAAGGGATTAAAGCAGGGTGTGTGCCCAGTGTATTTAAGCACAGTTTAAGCGCAGAAGCGGTCCCATGCCATCACAGGCCTGACCCAGGGAGACAGGAGGCTGGAGTCAGAGGCTAAGAGACACACGGGGATTTGCTTGCTGGCTTTGGGGATACTCCCTGCAAAGCTGGGGATCCACTGCTGGTGGGGCCTGGGGTAGAGTGCCAGGGATCAAGCCTGGGTTGGCCACATGCAGGGGCAAGCGCCCCACCCGCCATACTATCACTCCAGCCTCTGGGAGACTGGAGACTGGCTGTTAGGCCAGGGTGTGGCACATCTAGGGGCTGAAAAACGGGAAAGTCTCCATGAGACTCATCTGCACTCAGACCTTCAGAACTGACAAGTGATGCGTCAGCCCAGCCTGGCCACCCTCAGCTCGTACTAGGTCTAACTGAACTACAGAACATACCACGGGCCCTGCAAAGGCCAGTTCCAATGTACAGGCATGAGCATTTAAAATGAGGCTTTACTAAGAGGCCGTGGAGTTTTGGAAGAGGCAGAGGTAAGGCTGTGGAGGTGGAGGGCACCCTGGTCCCTATGTGGCCCTCTCAGTGCTGGGCACCCTGGTCCCACGTGGCCCTCTCAGTGCTGGACACCCTGGTCTCTACGTGGCCCTCTCAGTGCTGGACACCCTGGTCCCTACGTGGCCCTCTCAGTGCTGGACATCCTGGTCCCTACATGACTCGCTCAATGCTGGGTACCCTGGTCCCTACGTGACTCTCTCAGTGCTGGGCACCCTGGTCCCTACGTGGCCCTCTTAGTTCTGGGCACCCTGGTCCCTCAGTGGCCCTCTCAGTGCTGGAGCTCACGTACTACTGTCCACTCTTCAGAAGCAGAGGTGCTCGCCCACTGGGCTGGTCGGGAGCTCATCTGAACTCCAGTGCCACTGTGCCCGAGAAACATGACCTGGAAGGTTGCCACTCAAACTGGGGGCAGAGGGAGCATCACGATGAGGTGCAAGGGTCAGCGGGTGAAAGTCAGTGGTCCGACAGACTGCGCGTCCCTATGACAGAGGAACGGGCCACCCGACAACTGAGCAGTGATGGCTGGCGCCCCTCCCACCGCGAGCTGAGGAACTGCCCAGTGGACGCACTCAGTCTCACACTGTCAGGTCAGAGAGGTGAAAAGAGAGGAAGGGACAGGTCTGAGTGCGGGGTCCTTTACCCTCTGACCACACACACCTCAGGGCCAGAACTACTGTCTGCCTGTTCAATCAACTCTGCCCCGGGTCCATGGCTGGCCACTTTCCTCCCTTAGCTATGTGAGAGGTGGCCATTCACCATACCACCACGGTACCTATGGCAGAGTCCACAACCACACGGGAACCATGACCCTGCACAGATGAAACACCAGGGACCACTGGACAGAAACTCATCTGCCACCTAGAGGGCAGAGTGACCCACGTCCTTCAAGAGCTGTGCCTGCCGGCAGCACCGTGAACCACCCCAGGAAGCCATACAGGATGGCCACATCAGGACACTGAGGAGGACGAGACAGAAACACAGGAATAAGGCTGTGGCTTGGGAATGGACCTTCACGTGCAGCAACTCATCCCGAAGAGCCAAAGCACACAGGCCTCACCGCCAAGCACCGGGAAGCACACGGGCCTCCCCAGTCCCTCCCGGCACCCAGGGAGCACGAGGGCCTCACCTCCTCTATGTGTCCGCTGCTCCCTGCTTGCACCTTTACATCAGGTAGGTGTCAGGCCTCTGTCCCGACCTTACGGCTCCTTCTCAGCTGGTGCTCTCTGCGTTGCACACCTGTGCCTTCCTTCTGTCCTGGGCACTGTGTCCATTTTCTAGCACAGAAACAGCACCTGTTACTCCTCTCCGTGTCTTGACTGCTAGTGTGCACGGCCTGTGAAGAGGCCCTGCCAGTCTCCATGTCAGCGCCGGAGACCCGGCCCACACCTAGTGCTGCTCAGAGGACCAGGAGGTACTAGGAATGGAACCGAGGCCAGACGCATGCCAGGTCTGCTCCCTAACTGTTATATACCCCCACCCCCAGTTCCAGGGGCTACATTTTAAAGTCTCAAGGGTTGGAGTGAAGGCTCTGTATGTGGGAGCTGGGGTCCAATCCCCAGGAACACACGGTCCCCAAGCACTACTGTGTGTTCCCTAAATCAATAGTCATAAAAAAAAGAAGTGTGGCTGGAGCAATAGTACTGTGGGCTTTGTACCTGGTGACCCAGGTTCGATTCCAGAACCAGCACTAGAGGAACGAATCCTTGAGGGCAGAGCCAGGAATAAGTCCTGAGGCACCACCAGGTGTGATCCAAAATCAAAATACAAAAACCACAGCCAGAGCATTAGTACAGGAGGTAGGGTGTTTGCCTGGCACTTGGCCAACCTGGGTTCAATCTCCGCATCCCATATGGTCCACCGAGCACCGCAACAATGTAACACTTGAGTGCTGAGCCAGGGAATAACCCTTGAGCATCACTGTGACCCAAAAAAGCCAAACTACAAAAGCCAGAGATTGGAGTGATAGCACAGCAGGTCAGCCCAGGTTTGATCCCAGGCATACCATAGCGTCCCCCAAGCACCTCTAGGAGTGATTCTTGAGTGCAGAGGCAGGAGTAACCCCTGAGCATCACCAGGTATGATCCTACCCCCAAAAAAAAAAAAAAACTGGGGCCAGAGCAATAGTACAGTGGAAAAGGTGTTTGCCTTGCACGCGGCTGACCTGCGTTCGATCCCCAGCATCCCATATTGTCCCCGAACACTGCCAGGATAATTCCTGAGTGCAGAGCCAGGAGTAACCCCTGAGCATTGCCAGGTGTGGCCCAAAATGGGAAAAAAAAATACAAAAACCAAAAATGAGTTCAAAGGCTACAACAGACTCACATGCATAAAAATTCCAGGTGAATCTCATTCACTCACACGCACCAAAGAGGAAGTAAAGTTCAGCTTGCATTTACCTGAACATGGCAGCCTGGAATTGCTGCTACATTCTGGTGCCTGTAGAGATAAACAGAGTCGAGTCACTCTCTGCACTGACCGCGACACCCCAACCTGATGGCACTGGCCACCTCACTGCCGGGTCTGCTGCTACTGACCAGTCTACTCAAGGCCGGCCAGAACAAGTTAAGAAAAACATGCTAGTCGGTGGGTTAAGTCCGTGTTCTGCAGGCAGGACGGTGGCATCTGATCCCTGCTACCAAGAGTGACCTCAGGCACAGAGCCAGAAGCAGCCCCTGACCCTCCACGTGAGGTCCCCAAAGAAAACCAAAACAGAGCCTTAAGCAAAGTCACAGGAACCAGAGACTTAGACACATGCCTGAAGTCACCGAGGCCACGGGCGTGTGAGTGTGTGTGGCGGAGTGAGGGGGTGATTTCAAATTTTCAGATGTCAGCATGAAGGTCTGTGCAAGGGCCCATGAGGGATGGATTTCAGGGGGTTCCCTGAGAAAGGCCGGGTGTCAAAGGGCAGGGAAGCAGACACCAAAGCTGCACGGTGACCGTACGGTTTCCTGTCAGCACATCCCCCAGACAGCACACGGGCACCTCTCCTGGTCCCTCATGTCACGATGCAGCCACAGCCGGGAGGGGGCCTGGCACATACAGGAGCAGTGTTTACGCTGGGTGCAAGAGAAGGCGAGGGCCCAGCTGAGGAGCATGAGCACAGAGAAGGAGCAGGGAGCCCAGGGAAGGGTCAGGATCAGAGGAAGCAGGAGAGGACGCTCAGCCTCCCGGCCCCCCCCCCCCTGGGTGGACGGGCGGGCCAACCACCAGCTGTGCAGGAACCTTCAGGGGCTGACACCTAGCCACCGTCCTGCCTGTTCCATCCTCTGTTCCAGGCCAGGGAAACCCTGGGCAGATGGGCTCGGCGCCCTGTCTGCTGAGCCTGGGGTTCTGCTGCCAGACTCAGACCTCACAGGCCTGTAGCATGAAAGGCTGGGGGGTTAACACCAGAGGCTGCAAACAAGCTGGAGTAACTGCCAAGCCGTGCTGGCCCAGCTGTACATACAGCACAGGGAGGCGTCCCTGGGAGCAGCAGCCGGAGAGCAGAGAAGGTGAGGGACCTGCCCTGCGTGCAGCCACCGCGGCTCAAATCCCAAATTCTGCCTATGTCTCCCAGGAGTGGCACAAAAACAACACTTCCCCCAAAATGCCTGAGATTTTACTAAAGAAACCTAAAAATCATTCAGCAGAGCCCGAGAGACAGGACCCATGGGCAACCCTAGTTCCATCCCTCAAGGATCTCCCACTCCCAGAATGCTGGGGCAGCCTGGTCGTTGCAACACCACACCAGGCCACCAGCTGGCCAAAAAATAGCTGGAAACACCAGCCCCGCTCCCCACACACACACACTTCTAAGCAAGAAGGAAGTCTCCTTAACCTTGGGGAAGCGTCCATGAAGGGATGCCAGCCTCAGTATCTGCCAGAAGTTTGGCCCGACTGTCCCCAGAAGTGGATTCCAAAAAATGAAGAGGTCACGAGCCAAAGCGACAGCACAGCAGGGAGGGCGTGTGCCTTGACCCGGGTTCAATCCCCGGCATCCCATATGGTTCCCCAAGCACTGCCAGGAGTAATTCCTGAGGGGCAGAGCCAGGAGTAAACCCTGAGCATTGCTGGGTATGACCAAAACAAACAAACAAATAAATAAGAAGAAAGTAAAAGAAAAAGAATGAGAGGCCATAGGCAGGGGCAGGGAAAGGGGCTTCCTGGGAAGGAATAGTCAGAGCAGTGAGGTCTGAGCAGAGCAGGGAAGTCTGGGAACAGCAGAAGACCCTGGTTCTAGGAAGGTGGGCCAGAGCTGACATGGGAGGTGGGACAGGCTGTGGCAGTTTGACTACAGGTTTGCCAAGTCATCACCTGGACCCTAAACTGTGAACTGGTGTAGAAATCACCCTGTCAAAAAAGTGCATTTTACAAAACCAAGCAGCTAAGAAAAACATCACAGTTAGCGTCAAAATCGGGAAAATATCCCACTCTACTTTATACTTTTAAAAAGAACCAGCACAGGTTCTTTCCTGTTCTTTCACTGATCCCTGCTACCAAGAGTGACCTCAGGCACAGAGCCAGAAGCAGCCCCTGACCCTCCACGTGAGGTCCCCAAAGAAAACCAAAACAGAGCCTTAAGCAAAGTCACAGGAACCAGAGACTTAGACACATGCCTGAAGTCGACAGTGCGATAGTGCAGCAGGGAGAGTGTTTGCCTTGAATGCGGCCGACAGGGTTTGATCCCAGACATCCCCTATGGTCCCCCAAGCACTGCCAGGAGTAGCCCCTGAGCATCACCAGGTGTGAGGCAAAAAAGAAAAAAATAGAACCAGAATGAAACAAAATGCAAAAGATCAACTTCAGCCCTCTGTGGCCGGGAAGGACACTGCCTACTCTGGGCGAAGCAACTGATGGAGAAGAACAAGCCACAGCCCCTGGGAAAGGCTGATGGCTGCAGGAATGACGACAACCAGAACGAGAACATCACCAAAGGAAGGTACAAAAGCCAGGGGAGGGAGGCGAGAAGACGTGGGCTCCTCCGATTCCCAGCACCCCATGTGGTCCCTGGGAACCACCAGGAGTAATTCCTGAGTGCAGAATCAGGAGTTAGTTACCACGGAGCACCTCCAGGGGTAGTCCAACAACAAAACCAAAAGCCACACACAGTGAAAGAAAACACACCGGGGGCGGAGCGACAGCACAGCAGGGAGGGCGTTTGCCTTGCACAGGGTTCGCCTTGACCAGGGTTCGATCCTGACCAGGGTTCGATCCCCAGCAGCCATATGGTCCCCGAGCACCGCCAGGAGTAATTCCTGAGTGCAGAGCCACGAGTAACCCCTGTGCATCTCCAAGTGTGACCAAAAAAAGCAAAACAATCAAACAAGCAAAAAAAAAAAAAAAAAAAAACAACCAAAGAGCAGACAAGTGAGGGAAAGGAGAGAAGAGGCCGATGTCTGAGCAGGTGTCCGGGGGGAAGCAGACGCCCAGTTTCCCTGCGTTCCCAGGAGCTGCGTCGTGTGTGTGGTATCAGCTGCAGCAGGCAGAGCTCATGAGCAGCACACACGTCCGGACTTCCTCGGTAGGAAGAACCTCCAGCACAAGGGCCTGAGTGCCCAGAGCAGCAGCGAGTGTCCACCCAGTGCCCATAACTGGCCTGAAGGTGCCAGGAAGGAGACACACCAGACGCTTGACAACTCCTAAGATATGAGGGGAAGCCAGGGAGCAAGAGACTGTCCCAGAGCACGCGCCAAGTATGGAAGGAAGCCGCAGGCCTGCGGGGCACACTCTCATTCAGAAACGCCTCCCCACTCTGGTGATGAGACAAGCAACAGAGAAACTAGACAGACGGGGCGGGGGGGGGGGGGGGTTGCTTCCATCCACAACACCTCAGACCTGTGTGGGTGGGCCCAAGCCCATCATGATATGGCCAGACAGTCTGAACCCAGGAACTGCAAGGGCGTGTGTGTGTGTGTGTGTGTGTGTATGTGTGTGTGAACAGCGCCATGAAGGGGACAGGCACAGGGTCAGACACAGCACAATGTTGAGAGGTACCACCCACCAACCCGGAAGAAGCGTGATGAGCACAGAGCGGAAGGCACGGCTGCACCCCATTCGACCCACAGGTCTGGCAGGGAAAGGGAGCCCAGTGGCCAGAGCAATAGCAGAGTGGACAGGGCACTGGCCTATAGACAACCAACCTGGCTCCCATGATCCTGGAGCATTGCCAGGAGCGATCCCTAAGTGCACAGCTTAGAATAAGCCCTGAGCATAATGGGTGTGGCCCCAAACAAACAAAAACTAAGAGAAAAAGAAAAGGGGACAGGGGCCTGGAGCGATAGCCCAGCGGGTAGGGCGTTTGCCTTGCATGTGGCCAGTCTGGGTTCGCCCCCCTCCTCCCCCTCCCCCATCCCATATGGTCCCCTGAGCACCGCCAGGAGTAATTCCTGAGTGCAGAACCAGGAGTAAGTCCTGAGCGTTCCCAGGTGTGACCCAAAAAGCAAAAAAAAAAAAAAAAAAAAAAAAAAGAGGGGACAGAAAAGCAGAGCTGAGTGGTGCACTGGATCAGACCCCAGCTGAGAGCCCCGCTAGGCCTGCACGTTCTGCTACTGACCACGTGCTGTCTGACGGGAAGATGCCTGCTGTCGCATCTGTCCTGTGTGCTCGGACAAGCTGTGGGAGGGTCAGCGGGGTGTCTTGCCCTGGGAAGGCAGATCCGAGAGCAAGCAGTCTGTGGTAGGCTGCTCCTGAGACGGCCCCAGATGCCAGGGCAGAAAGCAATCTCAAACAACTGATTTTAAAACACGGCAATGGCCAGGCCCTGATCAACTGCAAGGTCTCTCAAAGCAGTTTTCTCTGCTGATGGCACAAATGGTATGCCACGGAACCGTCCACAAGCCCAAGGAGCCAGGAGCCGAGCACTGGCCACTGTCCCAGCCAACACCCAGTGCCAGATACAGGGCAGTCTGCAGCACCAAGTGAGCTCAGACAAAGCCCTAAGTCCCGTGGAACTGTAGCCACACCACGCAGAATGAGTGCGATTCAGCGCTGGAATTCAGACTCAACAAAACACTGAGTGAGAAGTGGCTATCCTGGAGCCAGCCCAATAATGCAAGTAGGGAACTTGCCTTGCAGCCAGCCAAGCTGAGTTCAACCCCCAACACAACATACGGTCCCCAGAGCCCAGCCAGGAGTGATCTCTGAGCACCACTGATGTGGGCGGAGGTGGGGGTGGGTATCTGTTTAAGTCACTACGCTGTAGCAACAGAAAAGGACTATGCACCAGGAATATGCCTCAGTGGAAGAGCGGTGGCCCAGTCCCACTTGTGTCGGTCCTGACTCAACTCCCTGGAGGAGAGAGAGAGAGAGAGATGAATACAATGGTATTTTGTGACTCAAATTCATGATTTGAAGTCCTACCCTCCAATGTAGTGATGCTGGAAAGCGACCGAGTTTTGATTTCTAAGGGCAAGGATCCCAGGATGGGGCCAAGGAGAGGCAGTGCTTCTCAGGCAGGATCAGCCACCACAGCAGAGAGCCGGCCTCCAACAGAGCGGGAGGCAACTGCCATCTGGCCAGGAACCCTCTTATGATCTCTGCGTCTTTCTTTTTACCTTCCTGATAATTGGGCCACACCCAGCAATGCTCAGGTATTACTCCTGGCTCTCATTCAGGAATTAATCCTGGCAGGGCTTGGGGAATATATGGGATGCTGGGGATTGAACCTGGGTGTGCTGAGTGCAAGCAAGCATCAGACCTGTGGACTATCTCTCCAGCCCTGATCTGTTACTTCACCAGCCTTTGATGAAAGCAGGGAATAGGAACTGCCTGTAGTCACCCTACCTCTAGGATCAGAGAGGCCGTTTCTTTGTACAAGGTTCTATTCCCACAACAATTTCAAACCTATGGGGCCACAGAGATAATTCAGCGGGAGGGCGTTTGCCTTGCACGAGGTCGGCATGGGTTCGATCCCCGGCATCCCATGTGGTCCCCCAAGCAACACAAGGAGTAGTTCCTGAGTGCAGAGCCAGGAGCAACCCCTGAGCACGGCCAGGTGTGACCTAGAGTCCTCCAAGTCACAAGTGGGACTTGTACCATGGGAGAGCCTGCAATGCCTGGGTCACCGCAGTCAGGGGTGCTCAAGAGCCCAATGAGACACCCCTGCAAGGAACAGGGCAGCTCTTCTGAGGGGATCTGCCTGTCTTCAATGCCAGGCCCAGACTACTGGTCTGGGCCCCTTTCTAGAAACTTTCAGTTCATTTTATTTATTTATTTTTGGCTTTTTGGGTCACAGAGCTTGGGGGGACCATATGGGATGCCAGGGATCGAACCTGGGTTGGTCACGTAGAAGGCAAACACGCTCCCCACTGTGCTATTGCTCAGGCCCAACTTTAAATTCATCTTAACAAGAGTTGTGCCTAACTAAATAGACAGTCTAAAAAAATACATCTAAGCACTGTTCACACACTAACTGTTGCATTTTTACTTTGTTATTCCAGCCTTTATAAAATTTAGTTCTTGAGGGAGAAATGTGGGTCAGAAAAGACAGTCTTGTTCTTTTTTGTTTTTATTCTGTTGGGAATTGAACCCAGGGCCTCATACATGCAAGGCTGTGGTAGATGTCCAAGACCCTGGGTTCAATCACCAACATGGTAAAAACAAAATCAAACAAGTAAAATTACATACTATCAATTGTAAAACTGAAGAGCAGATCAAAATTTGGAAGCACAATGAGTTATGCAGCTTTTTTTCCACTATCATTGACTATTAGGTGCACAACAAGAAACTATCCCTAAACCTCAAAATATTACAACAGTTGAAGAAAATCACATTTAGGGGTCAGCAGGTTCGAGCCTACCTGGAATACAGTCAGTCTAGGTTTGATTCCCCAGCACCTCATATGGTCCCCTGAAGCCTGTGAGGAGTGATCCCTAAGTAAAGAGCCAGGAATAAGCCCTGAGCACCCTAAGGTGTGACCCCAAAACAAACAAATGTAACCTTCCAACTCAATTCTGAAGATTCACTGTCACTGTCTTCCCGTTCATCATCGATTTGCTCGAGTGGGCACCAGTAACATCTCCATATGTCCTGTCTCATGCTAGTAGAGCCCAAGGGCACCTGCTTGCTCCAGGAACATAAAGAGCCTCAAACCATTCCATCAGGTCATGGGAATGAGGTCTATAATTGTTACTGGTATTTGGCATATCAAATATGACATGGGTAGCTTGCCAGGCTCTGCCGTGTGGGTAGCATACTCTTGTAGTCCTTTCTAAATCCAACAAAATAAAATTCCAAATGAGACAACAAGTCCTAAGAGAACATCAGTATACACTAAAACAAATTGCTTTACAATCCAAACCAAGCAATACAAGTGAATGAAATAATCCCCACCACTGACTGGCAGGGTCAGAAAGAAGATGGTGGCACCCACCCTTCTGTGGGGTGCCTGGGAGAAGCCTCCGGGCGTAACCCTGACCTTCGAGCCAGATCCTAGAGAGGCACCCACACAGGTCCTGAAGCTTCCACACAAGGGCCAAACAAATGTTTCAGATCCTCATCTCATAAGCTTCTTCCAATGGCCAATGCGTGTTTTTTGGAACATATCTCTGGCTAGACAGGCATGACGCTCTGCACCCTAATAAAGGCTGGGGAGGTGGCCACGGTTCACCACAGATGTTCTGAAATCAGCAGATAACCAAGGCATTACCTGTCCAGTTTATATTCCCTGATGTCTGTCAATGTAATGAATCTGACAGGCATGTACAACTGAGATAGCTGAAGTTTTAAACACACACTACAGAGTCCTGCAGATTCCTTATGGTCACTTCTCAGGTGCAGGTCCCGTATTAGCTGACACCCCGCTGATGCAAGCACGTCTGATGGGACAGAGACCCCAGCCAGCAAGCACTCTCCAAAGCGTTCTAGCCCCATCAAGTCAGAGCAAGGCAAAAGGGACTGATGATCACTGCCAAGACTCACGAAGATGGTGGCCTCCTCCTGGCCAGCTCCAAATCTGCCACCGGCTGTCCCTCTAAGCAGCATGTGAATAAAATGTCCAGCCACGCTCAGTGGACAAGATCACAAGCAGCACCCAGCCATGTCAGCTATGACGATAGCCCCAGCAGGCATCTAGATGATCTTGACCCCGACCCCACCACTGACCCTGACACTGAACGCCGCAATTCCTAACACAGAAGCCCTAAAACAAAATGACGGGGTCTGGAAGCACACAGATCATCTGTTGGAAGCAATCAATACAACCAGCCAGCGTGAGCACACCTCTAAAAAAAGAAACCCCAACATGAGAAAATAAAGGGCCTCACCAAACACGAATGCCAGTTTTACTAGTTTTCTTTTCTCCAAAACTTCATAAAGCAGATTAGTTCCTCAGAAAGTAAAAGGGAAGGGCTGGGGAGGGGGCTCAGTACAGAACTTGCCTTGAATGTTACACACACACACACACACACACACACACACACACACACACACACACACGAATCAGAAGGGGAACAGAGTGACAGTACAGTGGGCAGGGTATTTGCCTTGCACGTGGCTGACCTGGGTTCGATGCCAGGCACTCCCTATGGTCCCCCAAAAGTCTAAAGAGGTTTCCTTACATAAGCAGGGAGGGCAGCTGTGCCCCATTATTGCAGGACCTGACCTTAACAGAGGCCTCCCTGTCCCCCCTCTCTGACCTCTAGCAGTTCACAGGAAGCCAAGCGGTCAGAGCACCTCCCCATTATTTGAGAGAATGTCTCAAATAACCCCATTATCTCAGAGTGACCCAAGCTGGGGCTCCTCCCAGCCCAGAGAGGCCCACACCACACCCTGCCCAAAGAAGGTTCCACCAGGCTGAGGCAGACAGCCTGGGCTTTCTTGAGGGGAGACTCCACCCAGGCCTGAAGGCTCACCTCGGGGATAAATCCCACCACCACCACCTGAAAAGAAAACCCCACCCAGGCCTAAGGTTTTCCCTAGGGAAGAGGAGGCCCCGCCCTCAACCTGAGCCCCTGGGCTTCCTCCTACCTGGGCAGGGCCTCCTCCAACAGTGACCTGCACCCCTGCCTGTCCAACTCTGTGAGCTCAGGGTAGACGTGCACAGAAGGGCAGTGGGAGGCGGAGGAGACAGGCAGGGAACAGCTCTCTAGTGATGCCCCGGGAGTGCCCACAGGAGCCCACCTGCCTCCCAGGTGGCACCCGAGGAAGGGCTACCGGACTTGGGTGGGTCCAGGCTCTCCATGGGGATGAGGCCCAGAGCAACCTCGCAGGGGCTGAGCTCAACCACCCCAGTGCCCAGTCCAAGGAGCTACTTCCGGGGGGCTTAACGGGCCAGGGTGGCGCTTAGTGCTCCCCCTGCTCCCTGCTCTGGGGTCCCGCCACGTCCCAGGTTTTCTTGGACCGCACAGGCAGGCCAGGCTGAGGCAGCCCCATCAGCCCCCATCACCCCTCTGGGCAGGAGACAGGGCCGCCCCTTGGGCACTCCCCACATGCAGCTCTCCAGGGGGTCCCTGGTCTGCACCCCAGCCCCTGTCTGGGGGTCCAGGACCTCCAGGTCGCTCTGCTCCCACCTAGGGTTCCTGGCGGACCTTCTGCCCCATCTCGGGGTCCCCTGGCAGGCTCCTCTAGCCCCATTTGGGGATCCCAGCTGTCGCCGGTCTTTCCGTCCCCCTCTGGGGGTCCCTAGCCCCACCTGGGGGTCCCTCCGTCCCCGTCTGGTGGTCCCGGCCATCCCAGGGTCTCTCCAACCCTATCTGGAAGTGCCTCCGTCCCTGCCGGGGGTCCTGGCCATCCCGAGTACCTCCGGCCCCATCCGAGGGTCCTGGCAGCCGGGGTCCCTCCGTCCCCGACAAGCAGTGCCGGCCGCCCCCGGACCCCTCCGTTCCCGTCTGGGGGTCCTGGTCGCCCCCGTCTGGGGGTCCCGACCGCCCGGGTCCCTCCGTCCCCGTCTGGGGGTCCTGGCAGCCCCGGGTCCCGCCGGCCCCGTCCCGTGCCGGACCCCCGAACCGGGCTCCGGTTCCTCCCCATCACCCAGCCAGGGTCCGGCCCTCTCCGAGCCCAGCCCGGGCCCGGGCTTGGCGGCGGGTGTCCGGGCCGAGCAGGCCGAGCCGGGTTCGGAGCCTTCGGGCCGGGTGCGGGCCGAGGCCGCGGCCTGGAGAGCGACGCGGCGGGCCGGGCGGGCGGGCGGGGCGCGGACTGACTGACCTGCCGTCTGGGCTGCGGGCGAGCTGGGCGCACGCGGGGGCCGCGCCGGCGGGGGGGAGGGGCGCAGCTCCCTCCGGGTCCCCCCCGGAGCCGGAGGAAAATCCCCCGTCCGGAGTTTAAAACAAAGAGGCGGAAATGCCCGAGCCGAGGCCGAGCGCCGAGTCGGGGGGCGCCGCGCCGGGAGCATGCGCGTTGCGGGGCCCCGCTCCCACCCCTCAGCCGGGCCGGGGGCGGGGCCTGAAGGGGGCGCGGAGGGGCGGGGCCAGGCCGCGGCCGGAGCGCGCAGGCGCCGCGGGACCCTGCTGGGGCCGCCGAGGCCCCGCAGGAGACGGTCTCCGCGAGGGCAGGGCCCGGGACGGAACGGAAATGGGCGTGATCACACTGAAACTCCCGTAGGGAACCTCAGAGGCTCCCATCTTCCCTCAGCGCCCCGAGAAAAGTCCGGGAGGCGGGGCGTGAGGGGCGGGGCCACGCGTAGCGTCACCCCGAGGGGCGGGTCTTTCGGGGCGGGGCCTGAAAGGAGTTTTCCCGACGCTGCCAGCGCGGGCAAGGCCGGTGAAACGCACATTGGCCAGGACCTGAAGGCAGTGGGGTTCGGCGTGGGACCAGTCGAGGGTCTTTGAGGGTGGGCGCTGACGTGAGACTGAATGCCGGGCTGGCGGGTGCGGGGGCTCGAGGGTAGTTTCCAGAGGAGGCGTGGTCTGGAGAGCGGAGTCTGAGGTGAGACTGGAGGCGGGCCAGCACGGGGGCGGGCTTTGAGGGGGCTGTTCTTATGGGCGTGGTCTTGAGGGGCGGGGTCTGAGGTGAAACTGGTTGCGGGGCTGGATGGGGCGGGGCCTCTAGGGGCTTCCAGAGGAGACGGGGTCTGGAGGAAGTGTCTGAAGGGAGAGTGGATGCGGCCTAAACGGGGTCGGGGCCTGAGGTGAGACTGGTTGCAGGGCGGGACGGGGGTGGACTTTGAGGGGGCTGTCGTATAGGCGTGGCCTTTGGGGCGGGGTCTGAGGTGAGACTGGATGTGGGCCTGGACGGGGGTGGGGTTTGAGGGGGCTGTCATATAGGCGTGGCCTTTGGGGGCAGGGCCTGAGGTAAGACTGGATACGGTCGGGACGGGGGTGGGGTTTGAGGGGGCTGTCCTATAGGCTTGGCCTTTGGGGGGCGGGGCCTGAGGTGAGACTGGATGTGGGCCTGGACGGGGTGGGGTTTGAGGGGGCTGTCAAATAGGGCGTGGCCTTTGGGGGCGGGTCTTGAGGTAAGACTGGATGCGGGCCGGGACGGGGTGGGCTTTGAGGGGGTGGCTCCAGAGGAGGCGGTGCCTGGGCTGGAAGCGTGTTCTGTGGGGCTCCTAGGGGCTACTTTACCCGCAGCCACTGGAGGCTACCGCGGCTGAATCCGCACCCGGCTTTTCTCTGAAAACGTTGCTTCGTCCCTGCGTTCCTGTCCGTCGTAGGAGCTGGCACTTGATGCAGCAGGCAGGAAGCGTGGGCGCCCGGGACACACGGATTCTGCTCCTGGTTCCCGGGGCGGCCCGGGACACTGCTGGCAGCGGCACACTTCCGGGCCCCGCATTTTGCAGGCTCTGCCCTGGAACTGTTACTTGGGAAGGCGACTTCCATGTTCTCGAGGAAACCACTAATAGGGGAAACTGCAGAGGAAAAGACGGTGTGTGGTCACTAGGAGACAAGCCTGGCGCTACCGTAAGTTATTAGTTCGATGGAAACTGTGGGAACCATAGTTTGCTGGAAACAAGAAAAGACGAACAGGAAAGCGTTGTGGATGTGTCGGAGCCCTTGAAGAATGAGGCTGTTGACTGTGCGGTGTCGGAAGATGCACGAGATGGTTAAGGTAGAAAAAGCACATCTGGGGACAGAGCCATAGCACAGAGGGAGGAGGCGTTGCACGCGGCCAATGCAGGTTCGATCCCCGGCATCCCGTAGGGTCCGCGAGCACTGCCAGGAGTAATCCCTGAGCATCACCAGGTGTGACCCTAAAAGAAAAAAGAAATAAAAAGGACATCTGTCTTGCCTGCGGGGAGAAATCCTAAATCCTGGAGGTCGGGAGGAAGTGGCATGACTTCACCTGTCGCGACTCATCAATTCCCTGGCAACTGAGGGCAGCTTCTAGTCCCTCCCCTCCCAAGGTGTGAGGATGGTACTGAAAGTCCTTCTCATCACGTGCTGATTCCCTAGGAAACTCATACACACACTTTAGTTTCTCCCCAAATTCCCACATGATAGGACAGTCATTAACTCATGTAACTCTTGGCCAATCTAATTGCACCTGGAGGTGTTTCTCTGGGTTCCCCAATATTGAACCTAGATGTGCAAGACAAAGCAACCCGCCTGCTATACCATCTCTCTGATGGTGTTTTCAACCAGTAGTGCGGAACAACTGGACAGCCACTGCATAAAAGAAAAAAAATACCAAGGGGGCCGGAGCGATAGCACAGCGGGTAGGGCGTTTGCCTTCCATGCGGCCAACCCAGGTTCAATCCCCAACATCCCATATGATCCCCGAACACCACCAGGAGTAATTCCTGAGTGCAGAGCCAGGAATAACCCCTGAGCACGCCAGTGTGACCCAAAAAAAAAAAAAAAGGCAGATGAGAGATTTTCTGATGCTGGGAGACTGGGGCAAGTAGGAGTGGTTGTTAGTAGGGATGGACTTTTTGTTAGATGACAAAATGTTCTATTGTTGAATAGTTCCATGTAATTATAAGGTTCATTGAATGTCACACACTGAACATAGAGGTCTGAAAGATGAATCACATCTCAGTAAAGCTGTCACTAGGGGGCGGAGCGAAAGCACAGCGGGTAGGGCGTTTGCCTTGCAAGCAGCCGACCTGGGTTGGATCCCGTGTATCCCATATGGTCCCCTGAGCACAGCCAGGAGTAATTCCTGAGGAAAGAGCCAGGAGTAACCCCCTGAGCATTGCCAGGTGTGACCCAAAAAAAAAAAAAAAAAAAAGCTGTCACTAACATGGTTGGAATCTACCTCAAGTGTGGGAGGGTCAGAGGTTAGGTAAGATAGAGAAAGGATCAGTGTGCTAATAATTGTTGGAAATGGTAACACCAAACTAGAACAGAGCATTGAACATAGGCAAAGGGATATATATGATAACCCCCAAATGTATGTATTGCAAGCCACAATTTGTAAGAGAAGAAGGAAGAGGAGGAAGAGGAAGGAGAAAGAGGAAAGAAGAAAAAAGGAGGAACAAGAGGAACAAGAAGAGGGAAGAAGGAGAAGGAGGGAATCTGGGGATATCAGTGCTGGGAAGGGGTCGCTGGTAGAGGGATGGTGCTGGAACACAGTATGACTGAAACCAAATTATAAACAGCTTTCTAATTGTAAATCTCATCACTATCTATCACTATCACTATCTTCCCTTTAATCATCTATTTGCTAGAGCGGGCACCAGTAATATCTCCATATGCCCTGTCTCATGCTAGTAGAACCCAAAGGCATCTGCTTGCTCCAGGAACATAAAGAGCCTCAAACAATTAATTATATTAGGTCATGGGAATGACCAAATATAAATGTTACTGGTAATTGGCATATCAAATATGACACAAGCAGCTTGCAGGCTTGCCGTGCGGGTGGCATACTGTTCTAGTCACCTCTAAATAAAACATTTATTGATGAACCGCGCGGCCGCTAGCGCGCGCACGAGCCTGGCTGTGATAGTCTGGTCTGCTGGGTGGAGTTGTGACGAGAGGGAAGTCCAGATGTGGAAAATGGCGGGCCCCATGGAGTAGGGGAGGGTGGTCTGGCTTGTTGTGAGGCTCTGCTGGCGTGGCAGGCCAGGGCTAGAACCCGCCATGCCTCCCGTGCACCTCACAAGCAGCTGGGCACAGGGAGAGCAACTAGCAGCTCTGCCCCATGTCTGAGGGTCTCTGGTTCAGCATACCTGGGCCGGATTGAAAAAAACTGCTGGGGCTGGAGCAATAGCCCAGCGGGTAGGGCGTTTGCCTTGCACGCAGCCAGCCCATGCCGGCCTGGGTTCGATCCCTGACATCCCATATGGTCCCCGAGCACCACCAGGAGTGATTCCTGAGTGCAGAGCCAGGATTAACCCCCTGAGCATCTCCAGGTGTGACCCAAAAACCAAAAAAAAAAAAAAACTGCTGCAGGGTGGCTGTCGATGATCCGGGCTGTGATAGTCTGGTCTGCTGGGTGGAGTTGTGACAGGCGGCCTGTGCTGGCCCGGGTTCGATTCCCGGCATCCCATGTGGTCCCCGAGCACCGCCTGGAGTGATTCCTGAGTGCAGAGCCAGGAGTAACCCCTGAGCATCGCCGGGTGTGACCCAAAAAAGCAAAAAAAAAAAAAAAAAAAAAAAACAACTGCAGGGTGGCTGTCAATGATCTGGGCTGTGATAGTCTGGTCTGCTGGGTGGAGCTGTGAGGAGAAGGAAGTCCAGATGTGGAAAATGGCGGGCCCCATGGAGTAGGGGAGGGTGGTCTGGCTTGTTGTGAGGCTCTGCTAGCGTGGCAGGCCAGGGCTAGAACCCGCCATGCCTCCCAGGCGCCTCACAAGCAGCTGGGCACAGGGAGAGCAACTAGCAGCTATGCCCCTTGTCTGAGAGTCTCTGGTTAAATCTCATGGTGAGATAATAAAAACTTTTTTAAAAAGCCGAAGAAGAGAATGGCCGGGATGCAGTTCAAGTGGTAGAAATCATGCAGTGTACATGTATGAGACCCTGGGTCCATCTCCCACGCCACATGCCTACCCCAGCCTTGCCAGGACTGGCCCTCAGAACAGGTAAAAAACAAAAAGAATGGGTCAGAGTGATAATACAGTGGATAGGGCACTTACCTTGCATGTGGTCAACCAGAGTTTTCAATCCTGGCATTCCATATGGTCCCCTAAGCACCACCAGAAGTAATTGCTGAGTGTACGCCCAAGAATAACTCCTAAGGGGGCGGAGCGATAGCCCAGCGGGTAGGGCGTTTGCCTTGCATGCGGCTGGCCCATGCCGGCCGGGGTTCGATCCCCGTATCCCATATGGTCCCGAGCACCACCAGGAGTAATTCCTGAGTGCAGAGCCAGGAGAAACCCCTGAGCATTGCCAGGTGTGACCCAAAAAGCAAAAAAAAAAAA
>JAJIBD010014550.1:0-16837 GCA_021461705.1 Cryptotis parvus | reverse complement strand
CAAGGTGCTTTGGGCAGTGGGAGAGGTGAGACATACTATTGTTGATATGCTACTGTTCTTAGGACCAGTGACCTCGGAAGTCTAGTGAGTGAGGTGAGCAAGTGATGGCAGATGGGGAGGATAGGGATGGAGAGCACTGAGCAGTCTGAGTCCCGCAGTGAGGTGTCATGGGAGAGAGGTTGATGCGGCAGAGAATAGAGAATTTCTGGGCACATTTGACTGTTTCCATGAGGCCTTACAAACACTGGGCAAACAGACTAGCGATGAGCATCATGTCAAAATCGCTTCACCAACCACACATTATACAAACATAATAGATACCGCTTAGCAGCACAGTGCCTTAACACATTACGCATGCACTTTACTTCTACAAACTACTTTCTTAATGAAAAAAATCTGAGCTCAGGAAGAAAGTAGCCTGCTAAGCCAGCCTCTTGCCCAGAGATGAGCCCAAAGAAGAGGGTTCTCCTGTTTGCCCGTAGCATTGGGAATCCCTGATGTAGCCCCACACAGAAGGGTAGGGGGAAAGGTGGTAACCGCTCTGTGCCCAAGAGCACTGCGATACTGATGTGGAAATATGGCCTGCCTGAAGAGTCCACACCAGTAAAGAGCCAGGCCAACACTCCCGGCAGAATCAAAGGGCCACTTGTCCCAAGCGTCCCAGGGCTGAGGCTGCACCAGCTCTGACACAGGTCTCTGACACTTTCCTGCTTGGCCCTGGAAATGTGTCTGAAAAGAGCTTCCCCCTAACCAACCTCGGGACTGAGCTTTCTGCTCTGGGAAAGAAAGAGCCTTGTGGTCTCCCTGGAAAAAAAATCCTTGCATCTGGTATTTGACCGAAGAACCCCAACGGCGCCACTAAGCTGCTTCTGTTTCTTCTTGAAAATACTCCCCACGCAGTTCCGTGTATTTTCATTTCCAATCAGCAATGCTTTGTCAAGGGAGCTGCAGTGCTTCCGAGGGACAGTCTCAGCTGCTACAGCCAGATCCTCCATTACCTGGGGCTGAGCCTGTTTCCAGAGACCCTCCATATCCTGAGCTGTTCCCTCCCTCAGTCCCCACCCATCGTGTGTCCTGGCCTGACCTGGTTCCCCAGCCTGCGAATTTTACCGGAATAGTCCTCACCTTTGACTTTCAGACTCTGCCAGTCCCCTTTTCAGAAGTTCATGAGAGAAATAAGGTAGTCTGGTGAATGTGGTCAACCCACAGCCTACTGTCCCCACACGGTGCATGGGCAGTTGAACCTAGACCATAGTAGCGGGAAGAGGGAAATGTCATCTCCCAGATCACCTGCTCCTCTGGTTAAAAGAGTAGCATAAAGGGGAACCCCAAATGCCATATATGAAGGGGTATTGCAGAAAGTGGTACCTTTCCATATATGAAGGGAGTATTGGGGAAAGTGGTGCCTTTCCATATATGAAGGGAGTATTGGGGGAAAGTGGTACCTTTCCATATATGAAGGGGGGCTTTGGGGAAAGTGGTACCTTTCCATTGCTTATAGAAATGTCACATAAGCTATCTCTACTGACTTAGTCTAAATTTTCTTATTATATGCAAGTTTCTAGTGCAGCCAAATGCTCTATACAAATGACACTGTCATTTGTATTATTTTAATAAAAATTTTTGCTTGGGTGGAGGAGCCACTCCTGGTGATACCAAGGCAGTAGAGGCCTGATGGTTTGGTGCTTAAGCCCAGAGGGGCTCCTGGGGCCACCATGGTTACACCTGGCAGTGCTTAGGTGGAGGTATCATGGAGTACTCGAGATTTAACTCCAGGCCTCTCATTCAAGTGTGTTCTCCAGTCTTTGGAGTCACCTCCTGGTGACTTGCATTTTTTTTTAGTTTTTTGGACTACACCCAGTGGTGCTCAGGGCTTACTAACCACTCTGCACTCAGGGATCACTCCTGGTGGGCTCAGGGGACCATATGTGGTACCAGGGATCAAACCCACATCAGCCGTATGCAAGTCAAATGCCCTTTCTGCTTATAATATTTTTCCAACCCCAACAACTTGCATTTTTAATAGGTGAACATTAAGGCATCTTTTAACTCTAAGGGTCACTTTATGGCCATAGTTATGAGTTCTGCACGGAAAAAAAAACATGAAACTAAACTATGAATTTGCTCATCAGAATAATTTTAAATGAAGTTTCCTCAACTGAACATTTCCAGGATGTGTCAAGAATGTTTCCATTCCTTCTCACAGAAAGCTTTAAAAGGGAAACAAGTGTTGAACGCTGACAAGCCTATTTTCTCCAGTATATATACATATGGAGATATATATATATATATATATATATATATATATATATGGAAAATATATGTTTTCCCTTTTTTGGTTCACACTCAGTGATGCTCAGGGGTTACTCCTGGCTCTGCACTCAGGAATTACTCCTGGTGTGCTCAGGGGTAACCATATGGGATGCCGGGGATGGAACCCAGGTTGACCATGTGCAAGGCAAACACCCTCCCTACCATACTATTGCTCCAGCCCCCAGTATATACTGTCTGGAATCAGTTTGGAATTTCTGCCTTGTGGTACATAACATTCTTTTCCATGTGGCTAAGAGCTTTTTCTTTCCTTGTTTTTCTATTCTTTTTTCCTTTTAATCATAAAAGATTCATAAACATCTATAGTCTTACATAACAAAGTGTTATTTAATGGCTAGGTACCCAAAAATAATAACACAATAATAATAATAATCATTATTTATGGGGTTACTGTGACAGGGTTTTGTGTGTATTTTGCAGGAATTTAATCCAGGACCCCATATATGCAAAAGCACATGCTCTACCACTGGGTCAATTAATTACACTTTTGCATAAATATAATCACAACCCGTTAGAGAACATTTTCTCATTTAAAATAAGATGTATTTCCATCAAATGTTCACAGGATCTAAACATGGCAGCAGGGGCCGGAGCGATAGCCCAGTGGGTAGGGCGTTTGCCTTGCACGCGGCTGGCCTGTGCCGGCCCGGGTTCGATCCTCGGCATCCCATATGGTCCCCCCGAGCACAGCCAGGAGTAATTCCTGAGTGCAGAGCCAGGAGTAACCCCTGAGCATCGCCGGGTGTGACCCAAAAAAAAAAGCAAAAAAAAAATAATAAACATGGCAGCATAGATAATCAAAGCATGAAGGCTGGGGTGTATTTACAGTGGGTAAAGAAGCACTTGACTTACACACAACTGGCGTGGGATTCAATCGCCAACAACACATATGGTCCCTGAGCCCTGCCAGAGTGATCGCTGAGCATGGAACCAGGTGGAAGCCCTTGCACTACTGATTATGGTCCCAAAATAAAAATAAAATGAAATATCAAAAAGAAGCTTACGTTTTGCATTAAGAAAAAAAGAGACATCTGTTAAAGTCTATTATGTACTTATATACCAGACACTTTCTACGAAACCAATGTTACCCCTAAATTTTGAATGAGAAAGTACACAGATATTCTACAAAAGTGACTTGGGTCATACAGCAAATTACACAGATAATGAATCCCATGTCCATATCATGTTGTCTTTGCAGCAAAAGGAAAAGCTTTCAGAGCATAGAATGTGTTTAATGTGACCATAAGATCTGCAAGAGAATGATACAGGAGATTCTAATAAACTAGTTTATCATAAAATGAAGCTTCAGTTCTCTCAATGTTTAATGAACATTTATGAACACACTGTGGTACTGAGATTCCAAATTTAGAAGCAAGTTATTTGAAGTGAAATTGTGCAAACCAGATCAAGATTCCATCCCCTCACCCCCCACCTGAATAACCAGAGTCTATTTCTAGAACTTCCCCTCTCATTCTTTACCCTCTACCCACATAAACAGTCCAGGCTAATGTGACTGTAAGAATCCTGAAGCCTGGAGGCTGGAGGGATCGCCAGGGACAGTGGAAAGGAGTTTTGCAAGCACTCAGACTGGTGGCAGCATTCCCGAAAGGTGTGAAGAGCAGGGAAAGCAGAAATTTGCAGCATTTTGATCATGGTGCATTTCCTCAAACCAGTAATATTTGTACTACTGCCTCTCAAGACTCAGCACTGCCAAGACGTATGCATTGCTAAGACTGACCCTGCTCTCTTTACTATACTACCATGTTTTAAGAGCCATCAAAATTGCTCTATCTTATGAGTATAAAACATGCCTAGGCTGAGAAAGAAAAAAATCTCAACCCATTCCAACAGGGTATTGCGCAGAGGATACCAGAGCTAGATCAAGGTTTCTGACCTTAGCACTGTTGACGTTGTGAGCTAGATCACCCCAGGAGAGACTGACAGTGCTGATGGTCTTCTCCCTACATCCCAGTAGAGACTGACAATGCTGATAGTCTTCTCCCTACATCCCAGTAGAGACTGACAATGCTGATGGTCTTCTCCCTACATCCCAGGAGAGACTGACAATGCTGATGGTCTTCTCCCTACATCCCAGGAGAGACTGACAGTGCTGATGGTCTTCTTCCTACATCCCAGGAGAGACTGACAGTGCTATGGTCTTCTCCCTACATCCCAGGAGAGACTGACAGAGCTGATGGTCTCCGTAGATCTCAGGAGAGACTAACAGTGTGCTGATGGTCTCCCTACATCCCAGTGCCCTTTCCCAGATAACTCCTACTCAGGCTTGTTTCTGCTCCAAAGTCACCTTCCCTGGATCTCCTGAAGTCTGGATGACCCCTCTGCTCAGTTTGCTAGGCACCCTGACCCTTCCCGTAAGTGTTAAATTGCAAAGGTTCACTTACTTAGCAGATGCAACAGACAATGTACATAATGTTCTGAGCCACAGTCCACTCTATTTTGTTTTGCTTTGGTACACCTGGCAGTGCTCAGTGATTATTCCTGGCTCTCATTCAGGAATCACTCCTGGCAGACTCAAAGGACCATATAGGATGCTAGAGATGGAACCCAATCTGCAGTGTGAAAGACAAATGCCCTCTTGCTATGCTATCACTTCAGACTACCCACAGTCTGTTCTAACTGTGACTTTTCCTCTCTAATAATGCATCACTTTCATCCCTTATAACATCTTGACCTAACTATCATGAAGCCTCTTACTTCATACCTTCAATACTGGTGAACACATTCCTTCTCAAGACCTCCATATTATTACTGGGCAGTTAAGTGTGAGCCCTGACGGAAACCTCCAATCTTTCATCTTATAATTTCTTTTTGGCTCTAGCTTTAACCCTGGGGCGACTGCTTTCAGAATAACAGGTAAGCAACTCATAATGACTGATGTTCTCAGCCCAAGATGACTCTGCTGCCCACCTCTCTCAGGAGTTCCTAGCTTCTTGGCCAGTGAGCTGCATTTATAATCAGAGAATACTGACTTTTGCTTTCTGAATGAGACACATAATGAGAAAGGGGGGGAAAGTGGGGATGAATAAATGTCTTCCCGGCCCCACCTAGAAGGCTGGATCTCGACCTTTGTTACTGGGCCCCTTAGCAGTGAGTCAAATATCAGCCCTGCAACACTTGGACTCGTGACCCTCAGCCTCTGCCTGGGTTTATTAATATTCCCAAGATACCATGTGGAAACAAACTCTGCATGTATCACTGGGAAGTAAAACCTTCAACCCAAACACATGGGTGCAGAATGCAAAAATCTATTTATTTGTTTGTTTATTTGTTTGTTTATTCATTCATTTATTTATTTTTGCTTTTTTGGGTCACACCTGGCAATGCTCAGGGGTTACTCCTGTCTCTGCACTCAGGAATTACTCCTGAGAGTGCTTGAGGGACCATACGGGATGCCGGGATCAAACCCAAGTTGGCTGTGTTGCTGTAAGGCAAATGCCCTACCCTCTGTGCTATTGCTCCGGCCCCATAACAAAATATTTATGTGTTGAGTTTTACCCCACAACATGGTAATATTGGAACCAAGAACCATGTTAAGTATTTGGGTTTAGAGGAGGGAGGGAGGGAGGAGAGAGAGAGAGAGAGAGAGAGAGAGAGAGAGAGAGAGAGAGAGAGAGAGAAACTCATGAATACTCTCAGCCAGAAAGAGATCACATCTTTCTGAACTGGTCTCCCTTGCTCAGGGACTCCTCAGCTTCTGGGTGAAACATAAATGTCTGCTATTCAGGTCACCCAGTCTGTGGGTGCCCTGGAAGCCTGGACAGACTCTCCCGGTGAGAATTTGGAGCACACAAAGTGGAAGAAGGGAAGGAGTGAGTGAAGTCCTTGTCTGGCTGTCCCCTTCAGGCCCACGTCATTCAGCCATCCTGCTACACCCAGGCAGCTCCGACGAACACGGCTTCTCTCCAAACACTGGGTGGCCTGCACCCATCCTATGCTCGTCGCTCTTCCTAAATCCAACTTCAGATTCCAGGACTTCACCCCAGATGTACACCACTTACATGTGATCAGTGGTTCCTTTTCTGCCTTAGCTGCAGTTCAGAGCTTCTAGCAAAAGAAACACTGGGCTCCAGGCACAACTAGTGCTCCTCTCCCTCTAAACCATTCTCTACACTGGGGAAAATGGGTCTTTCCAAAACACAAATCCAAATGCTTAATGCCTTTAAATGACTTCATGGTAAAACCTAAGCATTTTTCACAAAATGTTCACAGGTGGCCACTCACCACATGCATCCTATAGTAACGGGCCACACACTTGGGAGTTCCACCAAGGGGCCCTCATGCTCCCTAGTACTATCACACTATATCAGCACCTGACAGAATATTTTCTGAGCCTCTGAAAATCAGCCCTTCCTTTCTGGAAAGTTGTCTGGGACCTACTCACCCCTAACACACACACAAACACACACACACACAAACACACACACACCCCAAATTAGTTGTTCCTCTTGTATATTTCCACCAGTCATATGATGGTCCCTAGCATGAGCAACATATCATAAACTTCTGCATTTCTCATTTAATTTTCTCAGATCTCTTAAACATAAACCAGGACAAGCTCCAAAGTGATGCTCAGGGAGGTCCTTAGGGGTCACTATTGGAAATACTTGACCAACTAGGCATAATGGTTCAATATTGGGCCCAATAATGCTAAAGTCACCAGGGACACACCAGGGGTCTCCAGGGGCTATATGGTGTTAGGGATCAAACTTGGGGCCTTGCATGTGCTAGGTATGCTCCTACTTCCTGAACTCCTGTCTCAGCCCCAATAATTAATCTTTATTTTCAGCCCTCTTGCCCAGTGCAGTGCCCACACACAAAAAAGTTAAACTGTTGTGAGTGAATGAGTGAAGGGCCATGATCATTTGGCAATGCCCTTAGACTAGTGTCCAATGAATAAAATCTTAACATTTCTGATATGTACCCCTCCAAATCACAGTAAGTTTCCAAATCAATGAATCATTGATTTTAGCATCCAACAAAGTGATAGCTATGCACAGCATTTAAGTTATAGTGAAATTAAGTAAATTAAAATTTCAGTTTCTCAGTCACACTAGCTTCTAGTGGCTGTCATTTGGACAATGTGACATATAACATTCCCATCATGACAATATTTTGTTGGTGCGAGTATAGCACAAAGCATCTGAGCGGAGAGACAAAGCAAAGCATACAAAGCTGGAGAGATGGATCAAAAGACTGGGTGCGTGTTTTGCATTTAAGATCCCTGCTTCCACTTGCACCACTGTGTGGTCCCCAGAGCAACAACATGAGCAACCATAGGTAATGCATTTGATTCAGCCCTGGAACACCACTGGTTATGGTCCCAAAACTGAAAATAACATGCACCTTTGCCCTCAAGCAGATCAAACTCTAACCTACATCATTCTGGCTCATGAGTAAATAGCTAAGCATTTCTGTCTTACCTGTGGTTCTAAGTATTTTCATGTATGTATACATAAATTAGTTCTCAGTTATAATAAAGTAAACAATCATTTTAAAATTTCTAACTGTTTAAAACCATCGTTCTCTTTTATAATTGCCATATGGTTCACTGATTTACAAGGGTGTTGAGAGACTTCATTAATGCCTGTTTGGAGCTTTGTCTGTCAAGGTTATTATTAAGGAGCTCCATGGAGATTCTTCTAGCAACAAAACGTCTTGTGGAAAACCCAGGCTTTCTAAGTGAGGAACACAAATAAAGGAAAGATTTCTTTAGAGTTCATTTATCCCTTACCTTTATTAACTGTTTGCTGAGCACATTCTATGTGTTGGCAGTGAATGGTAGAAAGAACATGTGGTTCTTGCTGGAGATCTGTCCAAGTGATGGGATCTTTGGCATGTCCCAAGTGATGGGATCCCTGGTAGCCATCATCTTTGCTACTGGAATGAAAATCATTAATCCTCGTAAGTATTATGTGGCAGGCATTGTTATGAGCATAAATTATATTGAACATCAATTGCTTGTCAAATGTGGTCACTTTTACCAGTGGCCTAACACTGGTATTTGAATCTGTACAGCATCAGATCCCCTTGCAACTTGCACTGGAAACCCAGACTTTGAATGGTGGACCCTAATGGTATTTCAGACATCCCTAGGACACAAAGCACCCCAAATCTCTGCACAATCTACATGGCTTCCTTGGAATCTCTTTCATTTGTTCCCCCTTCTAAACACACTTCATTTATCCTGGGTTAACCCTTACTTAAATAGACCATGAGCCTTCTGCCCAGGAACTTTGACCCAGGACAGAAGAAAGGAAAGTGGAATCATCTCCATTAGTGGTACTGGCAGATCAAACTCAGAAGTGACCAGTGAGTTTTATCTATACCATTAGGAAAAGAGGCAGAAGTCAAGCAGATGGCCTATCAGTGTATCTGTCCATCCCCTCCTTGAATTCCAAACCTCTTTTCCTGCCTCCTTCCTACATTCCTTCCTTCCTTTCTTTGATTTTTTGGGGGGACACACCCATAAATATCTAGATGTTACTGCTGGTTCTGCACACAAGACTTATTCCTAGAGGAGCTTGGGAGACCATATTGCATCAATGTGAGCGCCTTACCTGCCATACTATATCTTTCCTCTCTCCCTTTCCCCTTTTTCTCTCTCTCCCTTTCTTTCTGTTTCTGTCTCTGTCTCTCTCTCCCTCTCTCTCTCTGTCTCTCTCATCACTTGACTGAGTGCAAGGCAAGTGCCCTACCCACTGCGCTACATTTGCAGCCCCAAAGTCACTTGCTTCTTCCTGAAACCAAAAAGTTCTGATAAGCACAGAGACACAGAAATACAGAGCTCTCAGAATGTCAGAGCAGACCCCTTAGTTCAGAGTAAAGTCTGCCCGTATCTGTCATACCTACTTGTTGGTACTCCATAAATCGTTATGAAACCACAATACAGCATGTCTTCAGATAATGTCATTTTGTTCAAGACCATTTCATGATGACGTCAATGAGAGAAAAATAATAATCCAGGCTGAGATAGAATGAAGTTATGTTGTTATTTTGAACATGTTTCATGTAAACACAATTTTCAAAAGCCTATAAGCAATATTGAGAGAGGTCTTACAGTATAGACAAACATTTAGTTACTAAGCTGTATACCTGAAACCAGTGTGTTAGATATAAATTATATCTAAATAAAAGAAATTTATGAAAAGAACCAATAAATCAGAGGAAGCCTAAACACATGAAAACCTTTTTGTTCTACAACTGTGTGCCTCCATGACATACAGCCCTCTCCAACAGGCTTCCCTAGGGCAGACACACATTGATCTGACCTGCTTCGCAGGTGCTCAGTGGCAATCAGACCTGAAGAACCTCCCAGAAAGCTTTAAAAATCCTTAAGTATAGTCTGGTGGGCCAGTTCCAGTGCAGCCAAGTCAATGTAGATAAAAAATATGAGATGTCTGCAGCCCTACTGAGGCTTGAGAGACTCAGTGCATCCTCCTAAGTCTCTTTTAACTGACTGCCTTTTACAAACTGCCCATTTTATGAACTCCTGGGACATTTCCGAGAGCACCAATCTCATCCTAGGACAGTTTTCTTCTTTGTAACTCAAAACTCAAGGGTTTCTATTCTCGCTATCACTCACTGAGATAAACACACCCAAAGAGGTGGTCCAGGCAGCCAGCACCACCACCAGCCCGGTCACCAGAGCAGTAGTCAAAGCAAACTCAGGGTGATGTGGAGAACTGAAATCCCTCTCACCCTTTTTTCCCTTCATCATCATTTAAGTCCTTTCTTCCATAACTCCCTCTTTCACCCCACAGCCTCTTCTCACTTCCCTGCACTCAGGGTCACTGCTAAGGTGGCATTAACAATTGGACACTGCTAGAGATCTGAAAACAAGGGGACAGAGCACCGAGAACAGAAAATGCTTGAACCTTTGTTCTCTCTCCTGACTCCGTGTGCTCTTTCCCAAGCTCTCTCGTCACTCCTGCAGATTTCTTAAGCAGCATAGCACTCTGCTTCTGGCTTTTTCAGCCCTAGGCCTCCCTCTAGCACCTGTTGATGGCAGATTCCTGGGTTTTGCAGCTATCAGTGTGGAGTCCTCGGCTGGCTGCCAGGGTACTCCACTTCTCATTACTTTCCTCACAATTCATTTTCCTGCCATTGGAGACAATTAGGCTGCCAGCAAATGACTGTCCCAGCCCTGCCTGGTCATCACATAACCACAAGCATGTGTGCACTGACTGACCATCAGCAGCAAGTGAGCTGTTAATAAGGGGTGGGGGAAAGGGTTAATTACAAAGTTAGGGTCATCCCAAATGGCTCTTCACTCATTTCACCATGAGATGGATAGAAGCCAGGCACCAAAGCTTTTATTTCAATAGCCAAAATAGCACTACTGTGGCCTTTCTGAGAGGGACTGACTGAATCATGTGAGGGGAATACGTGTTGGACTTAAACATACCTTGTCCTTGAGAACCTAATGGCATTGCCCAATGGTTACTAACAGCATAAAATATCAGGTAGATCTCTTGAACATACATAATAATCCTTTTGATGTTCCCACAAAAGATTCATGGCTTTAGGTCATTACTTATTGGTTCCTGCTTCACTAGATCATCCCGTTGTTCATTGATTTCCTCAAGCGGGCACCAGTAACATTTCCGTTTGACCCTATAACGTGCCAATGTAGCCCAATGGCATCGGCTTGCTTCAGGAATACGAAGAGCCTCAAACCATTCAGGGTCTTGACGAAGAAGTCTGACCATCTTGTATGTGGGCGACCACGTGATCTTTTGACGTCGCGTGGGATCCAGTCGGTAATGGCTCTAGTCCAGCAGTCGTCTCCAAATCGCATTGTATGTCCAGCCCATCTGATTTTTCGATGCTTTGGCAAATGAGACAGCGTCCCTAATTCTGGAACAGCGATGGAGGTCAGAACTCCGATTCCTTCTCTTACTTGAGTGAGGCGTAATATTCCAAGCATAGCTCTTTCGATTCCTCTTTGGGAGACCCAATAGCATTCTCATCCTGCTTTCGTAGGGCCCAGGTCTCTGAGGCGTATGTTAATGCAGGGAGAACGGTGCAGTTGAAAAAATGTGCCCCGAGCCGGAGGTTCTTTGTCTTTTTATTTTTTTTTTTTTTTAATTTTTTATTTTTACAATTACAAAGATATACAATTAAAAAGTTCATATTTGGGTTTTGGTCATACAGTGTTCCAGCACCCATCCCGTCACCAGTGCCCATCTCCCACCACCAACGTCCCTGGTTCCCTCCCCCTCCCCCAGCCCTCCTCCATGGCAGGTTCTTTATTTCTTTCCCTTTCTCTCTCTTTCTCTTTTCCTTCCCCTCCAGACTATGGATTACAGAACATACATTAAAGGGTTGTCATGTGTATCTTTTTGCCTCTATTTAATGCTCAGTTCTAGGTTGGCATTAGTACCCTCGACAATTGTTAGCACACTGTTCCAATGAGACAGCGTCCCTGACTCTCCATTGTCAATGGAGGTCAGAACTCCGATTCCTTCTCTCACTTGAGTGAGGCGTGATAGTCCAAGCATAGCTCTTTCGATTCCTCTTTGGGAGACCCGAATAGCATTCTCATCCTGCTTTCATAGGGCCCAGCTCTCTGAGGCGTATGTTAATGCAGGGAGAATGGAGGAGTCCAAGAGATGTGCCCGGAGGCAGAGGTTCTTTGTCTTTTTTAGCTATTTCTTCTATGCTCTTGAAGGTATTCCATGCCACTCTCTTCCTCCTGTGCAGCTCAGGTTTTAGGTCATTCATCATGTTGAGTTCTTGACCTAGGTACACATAACTGCTGCATTCAGAGATGTTTGTTCCATTGACAGTGAATGGGGCCTGTGGAAATAGTTCATTTTTCATGAACATTGTTTTGTTGAGATTCAGTTGTAGACCTATCTTTCCACATTCTCGGTCGAAGTCAGCCAGCATTTGTGCCGCTTGGCTAATGTTTGGTGTTATTAGAACGATGTCATCAGTGAAGCGGATGTGGTTTAGTTGCTGACCATCTATATTTACTCCCATTTCTTCCTTCCCTTTATGTAAGGTATTGTTAATGAAAAGGTAGTCCACAGATGACCATCCCACCAGAGTTTCCAAATATGTTAATGCAAAAGTAGTCAATAGCTGAACGTCCCATCTGGGTCACCAAATATGTTAACGCAAAAGTGGATTTTACTGTGCTAGAGGGTTCTGAGAACTGCCTGAAAAATTTGCATTAAAAACTCTACAAAACTCAGATGAAGAAAAGTTAGTTTATTGGGGCCGGAGCGATAGCCCAGCGGTAGGGCGTTTGCCTTGCACACGGCCAGCCTGTGCCAGCCTGGGTTCGATCTCCGGCATCCCATATGGTCCCCGAGCACCGCCAGGAGTAATTCCTGAGTGCAGAGCCAGGATTAACCCCTGAGCGCTGCCGGGTGTGACCCAAAAAGCAAAGATGGTCAGACTTCTTCGTCAAGACCCTGAACGTTTGAGGCTCTTCATATTCCTGGAGCAAGCAGATGCCATTGGGCTACAGTGGCACATGATAGGGTCAAATGGAAATGTTACTGGTGCCCGCTTGAGCAAATGGATGAATAACGGGATGTCTATGATCAAGTGACATAAAGAACCAGACAAGTGTGTCCTCTTGGTTCTTTCGCAGTCTTTCTCTTAAATTCCACACATTGCATCAAGCATCACTTTTGACATAATAAATGAGAAGATAAGTCCCAAACATCATAAGTTAGAATAATTGGAGAAAATTCTTATTTTGAGCACTGACACTCAAAATGGGGAATGTGGCTCAGAGTTATGATAATAAACAGTATGACTCAGAAATGCACTTTATAGCAATTCTGGTTGCATGCATCATTTACCAAACCTTTGCTCAAATTTTCATGGTCTTTTTTGATGAGGAGAAGTGAGTTACACCACAGCCAATAGTGTTTGGGCTTACTTCTGGCTCTATGCTAAGGGATCATACTTGAACCATGGATTGAACTGGGATTGGCTCTATGCAAAGCAAGCACCTTAAGCCCTAGACTATTTGAAAACACTTTGCATTTCTAAAGAGTTTTCTTGTGTCTTGAATGTAGCAAAAATACTCTAGCCAATGATTTTTTTCACTCCCATATCAGACAAGGATGAAATGAAAATAAGTGTCCCTTTGGTTGAATCACCACACCAATAAATGTTTTCTGATTTATTATTCAAAAAACTGCCTACTTTCATGGAATACCAAGAAACATACTTTTTTAAAACATTGTAAATGTTATTCCTTAGCAGCAATCTGGCAGTCCCAGCAAATTCCTCTTTGGTTTCTTATTTTTGGTATGTAAAATGAATAATCCCTTTTCTCATGAGTATATGACCTTTGGCCTTATATGACAGTATACACATTTCTTAGTTATCTAGAAACCAGTCCTTCACATTGCTGGGTTGTCAAAACAATGTAAAGCTGTTTAGTGCATAAGTACTAAGCAAGTGTATGGCACAAGACAAGGAGAGGCAGAAAATCAGGCTGATAGGATGAGAAAAGACCAAATAATGAAGGCTGTAAGATTTGTACCCTATCTTGCAGACACGTAGCAACACTTACATTTTTTTTTGCAGAAAAATGATGGTATTGTGTATATACACACTGCCAAAGGCATACCCAGATTTATACACAAATCCTGACTATTAGCTATAAATCCTCACTCGCACTCCCATAAAGGAGCACCTCACCATGCAAGTGATTTAGGGTAATGTTATTGTAGAAATCAACATGCACTCATTATAATGCTCAAGCAAAGACATCATTCACAATCTTCAGGACTATAATTCATATTCCTAACTAGCTACTGACAACATATAGAGATTCTATCCATTTTGATACTGTGTCCCCCAAACACTTCCAATAGTAACTAATACATACGAGATGTTCAATAAATGTTTGCTGAATGTATGAATGGATGAGTCTGCCTTAAAGCTCCAGGGATAAATCTTTGTGTTATTAGTCCAGTGGCTGTGAACACTGTGGTTTAAGATCGCACTGCCAATGTAGGCTTTTAAGTAAAAGGACTAACAGGCTCACATGCATGGTTTTGCAAGATCACTCTGCATGCTGTGTGAAGGATAGATAAGAGGAAAAGCCCACCAGGGGGCTAATATGTGATGTCTGAAAGAAACAGAGCATTCCTGAACCATGATAGTGGTGATGGGGTCAAAGAGGAAGGAGTAGATTCAAGAGATATGTATTGACCTGAACAAAACATAATAATATTATCTCTTGCCCATTTTAACTTTTTTAAAATATTTTATTATGCCACCGTGAGTTATACAATTACAAAGATGTTCATGTTTGGGTTTCAGTCATACAGTGCTCCAGCACTCATCCCCCAACCAGTGTCCTTTTCCCACCACCAATGTCCCCAATTCCTCCCCATCCCCTAGCCTGCCTCTGTGGCATCATTTTAATTTTTAATAGGACAAGTTATTCTACTTAAGAACTCAATATCCTTCTACATCTGAGCAGTCCTCCCTTGAGTTCATCTCTCCCAGAATTTTGCTTCCATCATATTTTTTACCTAGATATTTCGAACACATGACAGAGCTAGATTATGCTATTTTTCTACACTAGTAGGGGCTTACAAAATGTCAAGCCTAAAAATTCAGTTTGTTTATTGAGATGAAAATATGCCCTGCTTTCCTGGTTTTACATTTGAAATCTGTGTATTTCTGATTATATAAGCTGATATATAAGCTGATTATCTCAGGACATACTATGGTAAGAAAGGCGATGACAGCATTAAGTTAGGGGGAGCCAGTGTCCAGGTGAGAATGTCTTGAGTAAGTAAAAAGAGAACTGGATCAAAGGGAACAATGGATCAGTTACCAGGTTTGAGAAACCAGGAGAGATTAAATTCCATCAGGAATTCTAATCCAAATCTAATTCCATTAGATTAATAGTTCCCTCAGAATTATCAGTGACAACACCCATTCGTGATAAAGATAAAACACTCAATCAAATAAGGGTGGAAGAAATTTTCCTCAACAAAGTCAAAGTCATTTATCATAAGCCCACAGCAAACATCATAATCAAAGAGAAAAACTTAAAGCCTTCCCTGATGATCAGGCATAAATCAAGTTTCTTCCACTCTCAAAACTATTATTCAGAAATGTCTTTGTCATAGCAATTAGGCAAGACAGATACTAACAGCATCCATATTAAGATGGAGGGAGTTAAACATTCACTTTACACAGACAACATAATACTAAGAACATCCCAAAGACTACACAAAAACAAGATACATATACAGTGAGTGAAAGGCTCCAAAATCAATCCATGGCTTTCCTTATGCAAACAATGCAACAGCAGAGAAACAAATTCAAAAATTAATATCATTCACAATTTTATCTCATAAAACTAAGCACCTAGGAATCAGCTCCATGAGATGAAAGAGTTATACAAAGAAAACTGTAAAACACTACTAAAATAAATGAAGATGACAAAGGAAATGGAAACACATACTTTGTTCATGTACTGGAGGGATTAATGTTGTTGAAATGACTATATATCACTGTATCACTGTCTTCCTGTTGTTCATCAATTTGCTCGAGCGGGCACCAGTAACATCTCCATACATCCTGTCACAAGCAAGTGTAACCCAAGGGCATCTGCTTGCTCCAGGGACAGGAAGAGCCTCAAACCATTCTTCAGGACATGGAATTGAGGTCCATAGTTGTTACTAGTTTTGGCATAACAAATGAAACATGGGTAGCTTGCCAGGCTCTGTCATGTAGGTAGTATACTCTCAGTAGAAGGCTCTCATCTCAAGCATTTACTGATGAAACTTAAAGGGGAAAGATCAGGTTTTCTCTTGGATGGAGCTCTGAGGAACTATGGAGTCTGGATGTTGAAAATGACTGACCGCATGATGTGTAGGTTGCTCTGGCTTCTTGCTAGGCTTACTGGGATGATGGGTATCAGTTAGAACCTGTCTAGAACTGTATACAATGTGCAAATGTGAAAGCTCCTGGGAAGGACCTTATCCTAAAATCAGTATTATTTAAGAATATTGTGCGGCCACTTTGTGGCCTGCCAACAGAGCTGTGGGTCTGGTGTGGGTGGGTCTCTCTTCCGAGTCAGCTGGCATGGAGGCAGAGGAAAGGGTGGAGCCCAAATCTCCACCCTGAATCCGGCCAGCATGGTCTCTCCCCACACGTGTGAGCAAACCCTTGGAGTAATGTTGGACTATATACATATTCAAAACATTTTCTATAAAATATCCACTATAGTTTTAAATAGTGGATTTAAAGATATGAAAAAATTATCTTAAAATTTATATAAAGCAGTTAATCCCCCAATAATCAAAGAACTCCTAGGGGTAAAGAAGGGTGGTTTTCTATCCCAACTTTAAAGTACATTATAAAGCTGTAGTAATCATAATAGCACGGTGCTATAATAAGAATAAACACTCATATCAATGAATAGAATTGAAAGTCAAGAGACAGATCCCTGGGTGTATGTGCAGCTAATAATCAATAAAAGATTTGAGGCCGG
>JAJIBD010014549.1:0-23556 GCA_021461705.1 Cryptotis parvus | reverse complement strand
ACCAAGGAGTTGTTTTGTTTGCTCATTAAAACCCCAGCGATCAACACTGCTTTCTTTTTTTTTTTCTTTTTTTTTTCTTTTTTTTTTTTTTTTTTTTTTTTGTAGACCGAGATTCCCCATGCCGGTATATATAGAAGATGACCCGAGCTAATATTTATACCCACCAGGCATCCAGCACTTGCTACCGCCAGGGCAGAAGGAGACTTTTACGGCTTTGTGCCATTTAGTAATCAGTAAATTCTGCAGAATAAACGAAAGCGGGCCCACGTCCTAGATGGGGAAACAGGCCCAGAGAGGTTGCAAGAAAATTAGATGGGGTGCGGGAACGCTAGGTAGCAGGTGGGAGGTTCCCTCCACCTAGACTATGGTGGAGGGAAGGGGACACTGGGTGTGGTGTTGGGACTTGTCAGCATGAAACCCCTGCCATCAGAGGGACTGTAAAACACAATGCTTCAACTAAAAATAGAACTCAGCAACAATCTCGTGTGAGACGTGTTACTGCGTTACTAAGGTTAACTTTCAAGCAATGGGCTTTATAAAAGTTTGTTTTTTTCATCTGAAGACAAAGAAAAGTTTAGTTCCAATCCAGATCACTGACTCCAACTCGGCCAGTCACCTGGTCCTGGACTTATCTCCCTGAGAGAGACCGCTCCTCGAGGGTTGGGGGTTGGGATGGGGGGGCAGAGGGAGATGCCTGCTGGGAGAAGATCCTGCTCAAGAGCCTGTGTCTTGACTATCTGGGAGATACCAGCAGAAATGGAAGCTGAGAGAGTCGGGTACCCTGTTCTGTGACTGAGACCTCTTCCCAGAAGCCTGGACAGCACCCACTCCAATGTCTCCACCCCTCTGGACTTAAAAGGAAGGTACATGTGGACCCACCCCTCACCAGGTGATTGTGAAGATTCAAGGGAATCAGTCCAAAAAAAAGCATTTCGGTCAGGAGCGACAGCCCAGCGGGTAGGGCATTTGCCTTGCACGCGGTGGCCCATGCCGGCCTGGGTTCGGTCCTCACCATGCCATATGGTCCCCTGAGCAGCACCAGGAGTAATTCCTGAGTGCAGAGCCAGGAGAAACCCCTGAGCATTGCCGGGTGTGACCCCAAAAAAAAAATTTTTTTTAAAAAAGCATTTCATGATAATGGGGAATGAGATGAGCACTCTGGACAGGAACTGAATGCTGAAAGTAGGTAAAGGGATAGACATGATAACCTTTCAGTACCTGTATTGCAGACCATGCCCAAAAGGGAGGAGGGGGAGGAGGGGGAGAAGGGGAAGAGGAGAAAGAAGAAAAAGAGAAGGAAGGAAGGAAGGAAGGGAAGGAGGGAGGGAGGGAGGGAGGGAGGGAGGGAGGGAGGGAGGAGGGGGGGAGGGAGGGAGGGAGGGAGGGAGGGAGGGAGGGAGGGGAGGGAGGAAGGAAGGAGGGAGGGAGGGAGGGAGGAGGGAGGGAGGGAAGGAAGGAGAGGAAGGAAGGAAGGAAGGAAGGAAGGAAGGAAGGAAGGAAGGGAAGGAGGGAAGGAAGGAAGGAAGGAAGGAAGGAAGGAAGGAAGGAAGGAAGGAAGGAAGGAAGGAAGGAAGGAAGGAAGGAAGGAAGGAAGGAAGGAAGGAAGGAAGGAAGGAAGGAAGAAAGGAAGGAAGGAAGGAAGGAAGGAAGGAAGGAAGGAAGGAAGGAAGGAAGGAAGGAAGGAAGGAAGGTGACTACCGTATAGGTGGGGGCTAGACTATCGTGGGGTCATGAAGTTAGCTCAACAGGGCATGAGGGAGTGCTTTGCTGCCAGACCTTCCCTATGTTAAATCTGGCATTGTGCCATCCCCGCCCTCCCCTCCCCAGCACCTGAGCATCCCCTGAGCCCTGAGCCAGGAGAGACCACTGAGTACCAGGGGCTTTTCCCCTGTGCGACGTTCAAATATATTGCATGAAAAGGGGCTTATCATCTTTCACTAAGCCCTTTCACACAATATGCTTCACATGATAGAAGAGAAAGCTGGTAGCATGTCTTCTTTATTTTCTGTCCTTGGAACTAGATTTATCCTAATTATTGACACTTTTCTTAAATTTTCTTAATTATCGAAACTATCCTAATTATTGACAACAGATTATGTTCAGACTGATTCTTTCAAAAGTCCTTCCTGGGCCGGAACGATAGTACAGTGGGTGGGGTGTTTTCCTTGCATGCAGCCGACACGGGTAGGATCCCGGCATCCCATATGGTCCCCGAGCACCACCAGGAGTAATTCCTGAGTGCAGAGCCAGGAGTAACCCCTGAGCATTGCCAGGTGTGACCCAAAAAAGGAAAAAAAAAAAGTCTTTCCTACACATTTTGAAAAGAAATATCTGGGGCCAGAGTGATAGTACAGCGGGAGGGGCGTTTGCCTTACATGCGGCTGACCTGAGTTCAATCCCAGGCATCCCATGTAGTCCCCTGAGCAATACCAGGAGTGATTCCAGAGTGCAGAGCCAGGAGTAACCCCTGAGCATTGCCAGATGTGACCCAAAAAAGAAAAAAAGAAAAAAAAAGAAACATCTAAAAAATCATCTTATCTACATTTCCCATTTAAGATGATTCCCAATCATCTTATCTACATTTTCTCGGGACAGTGGTTCTGAACATGAGATTATGAGGTAAACACTAAAACAGAGAAGTGCTCAAAGAAGCTTGTGTTTTTGCAGGCTCTTGACCTTGGGAACACTTAGCCTGCTTCAGAAACAAATTCGCTAGCTATGGGGCTCATCTGAAGTGGGTAAGATCCTGATGTTCCTTTTATTCATGTTGAATTTTTAGTTATCTTCCCAGGTTTTAAAAGTGCTTAAATGCTTTAAATTAATGGATTAATTTGTATTATTCTGATGATAAGTTTTACTTAGCATTTCATAATACATCAGTTTTATAACCTTGTGGTAATATATGTTATTGAAAATAAATATTCCCCTTCTGACTTTTTATCTGCAGGAGCAGTCTTTACAGAACCATGAAAAAAAATTGAACAAATCATATTTACTTATTAAACTCCAGGCCAGGACTGAGAGACATAGGTAGGGTAAGGCATTTGCCTGGCAGGTGGCCCTGTAGAGGAACAAGGCTCAATTCCAGCACCACATATGGTCCCTGGAGCACCTCCAGGGGTCACTCTTGAGCACAGAGCAAGGAGTAGCTCCTGAGTACTGTCAGGTGTAGCTCCCAAACCAAAAATAAGTACACCCAGGCCAATCTAAAATATTAATATATTTTTAATTACTCTTACTCCAGATTAAGAGTCTGGAGTATCTCTCTTCGGGGTTGCTGGCTGTGGTGGTTAGGAGCTCGCAGCCACACCCACCGACTTGTAGGTGGAGGAATGGGAGGAGGATCCCAAATCCTTGTTCCAAGTCCTCTTCCCATTCCTCCACCTTAGAGGAATAGTGGAAGTTAGGACCGGGTCTTAGATAATAAGGAAGTTAGGATCAGGTCCTTCCCAGGATCTTTCACATTTATACACTGAATACAGTTCTAGGCAGATTCTAGCCATGGCCCATCATCCCAGGGAGGCTAGCAAGAAGTCAGAGGACCCCACACCATGAGGTCAGTCATTCTCAACATCTGGACTCCACAGCTTCTCAGAGCTCCACCCAAGAGAAAAGCCGATCTCTCCCCATTAAGGATCATCAGTAAATGCACGAGGTGAGAGCCTTCTACTGAGAGTATACCACCACACGGCAGAGCCTGGGAAGCTACACGTGTTGTATTTGATATGCCAAAAACCAGTACCAATTATAGACTTCATTCCCATGACCTTAAGGAATGGCCTGAGGTTCTTCATTTTCCTGAACCGAGCAGATGCCCTTGGGCTACACATACAGAGATGTTATTGGTGCCCGCTCAGAGCAAATGGATGAACAATGGGAAGACAAGTGAACAAGTGATACAAGATCAAGAGTCAAAGAAATGGTTCAGAGATTAAGACTCTTGCCGGACCCCATCAGAGCTCCAGCATGACCAAAAGTGCTCCCGGAGAACAGCTGGGTAACCCCACACACACACAAAATAACCACAAAAATGTATTTTTTGTTGTTGCTTTGTTGTGTTGTATGTTTTAGGAGCCATACCTGGCAGAGTTCAGGGTTTATTCCTGATCTACTCAGAGATCACTGCTAGTGGCGCTCTGGGGAACATAATTGTGCTGGGAATCAAACTTGGGTTGGCCACATACAAGACAAGCTCCCTACCGACTATACTATCTCTCCAGGCCCCAAAACACAAAATGTTTTATAAAAGCAAATAAAGATTTTAAAATGCATCCTCTATTTTCAAAGTTACACATTTTAATTTAAAACTACCCACCACTGATAAAGCCATTATCCAAATATCCCACCAAAGCAAATCTAAACCATATATTTAATGGATTTCAATTTAATTTTGTATTAATAATTTTGCTTGGGGTGTTTTAGGTTTTTCACTTTTTCAGTATTATTGTACCAATATTTTAGCTGGTAGGGCATTTGCCTTGCATGCAGCCAACCTGGGTTCTATTCCCGGCATCCATATGGTCCCCTGAGCACCGCCTAGCCAGGAGTAACTCCTAAACATTCATTGCCAGGTGTGACCCAAAATGCAAAAAAAAAAAAAAAAAAAAGATAAATAAGAGTCAATTTTAGATCATTGTTATTTCTTACTGTTTGCTTTGCCCACCCAGGGACGCCAGTTAGAAAATATGAGGAGATCACTGTCACTGTATCACTGTCTCCCGTTCATCATCGATTTGCTCGAGCGGGCACCAGTAACATCTCCATATGTCCTGTCTCATGCAAGTAGAGCCCAAGGGCATCTGCTTGCTCCAGGAACATAAAGAGCCTCAAACCATTCCATCAGATGAGGGGATATCCAAGAGTAATCAATTCAGAATCAAACTAACTCACAAATACCTGCCCCCACTCTTCTTTTTGTGTTTATACAAGAACCAAATCTCTTATTCTATACATATGCAAAAGGTTATAGGAAAGAGCAAAACAATCCCTCATCTGCAACAAAAACTCTGGGCTAAGAGGTGGAGTGTAACCCAACATTTTACAATGGTGTTACTAAATTCATTGCCCGATGTACTAAAGGGATTGGTGCTAGTTGAACCTTCTGTGTTGTTGTTCTCACTCATCCAGCTTGGTGGGCTTCTATGCAACTTTCCCATCAAACTTGGTTGTGCTCCTACTGGGCTGACTAAAAGAACTGTATTATGAACAACTTTGTAAATCATGGTGTTATAATAAACAAAATCAACCACATTTTATATTTGCTATGAACTGAGCGTGGAGAGCATTGCTGAGGTTTTCCGATGTTTCATTTGTATGGAGAAATTGCTGGACGCACGTCTGTGTCCACATTGCTCCAAGCTTTACTGTTTCAGCTGTATCAGGGTAACTGCTCATTCTTCTTACTTGTATTTAGTATATCTAGAATATATACCAGCTCTCCCTGTGCCCAGCCGCTCACGAGGCGCCCGGGAGGGGATGGCGGGTTCTAGCCCTGGCCTGCCACCACAGCAGAGCCTCGCAACAAGCCAGACGACCCCTCCCTCCCTCCATGAGAGCCGCCATTTTCCACATCCGGACCTCCCTCTCGTCAGAACTCCATCCAGCAGGCGAGCCTATCACAGCCTGGCTCGCAAGCGGCATGCGCCGGTTCATCAATAAATGCTGTATTTTGAGGTGACTACAAGAGTATGCCACCCTGCACGGCAAGCCTGGCAAGCTGCCTGTGTCGTATTTGATATGCCAAATACCAGTAACACTTATGTTAGGTCATTCCCATGACCTAATATAATGGTTTGAGGCTCTTTATGTTCCTGGAGCAAGCAGATGCCCTTGGGCTTTACCAGCATGAGACAGGACATATGGAGATGTTACTGGTGCCCCCTTGAGCAAATCGATGATGAACGGGAAGCTAGTGATAGTGATTACATAGATGAAAATCGGATCCCAGCATAATGACAAGTTACATAAAACAAAGTAACATTTGTGCAACACTTAGGATTTATAAGAGGCTTTCACATTATTCCTAGTTGAAATTTAAATCATGATCTACATTCATATACTTTGACTAGTAAAAGGCACTAAACTTTCACAATCCTTTCATTCTCTAACCCATGAAATCTTGGCAGACCCAGACAAATTCCTGTCTTCTACCTGGAGATAACATGAGGAGAGGTGTGGGAAGGAGAGACATCAGGATTTGATTATGCTCAACTGTGAAACCATGAGAACAATATTAAAATAGAAATTGTGGACTGATTTTTTTTTTTTTAGTGAAGGAAGCATGTTTTCGTTTTAGCTCCTCTTTTTGAGTACATTGAACTCATCATATTGTTCTTATTTCATCTCTGCTTTTATAATTAAGAAGCTAAGAATTTATTTCCTATATTTATTATTTTTTATTCCATTTTTTGGATACTAAATTGTTAATGATTTATTGACAAACTCAGGTTACTCCAGAGTTAACTTTCTGCATTAGCAACATATGTAAATTGCTTCATAAAAATATGATTGACATTTTACAGAAAGCCATAAAATATCATTGGATTAAATTTCCCCTTAGATTGAAATATAGCCTGGATAGGCTAAATTTGGCCGAAAATTAAAAAGAGCTCACTGTAGATAATATCAAAAGATTTTATATATAAGAAGAAAAATTATCAATAGAAATTAAAAATCTAAGGAAAAATATAAATCATTTGTTGAAAAACAATTATTTGTAGATCCTGAAGCTTACAAAATTAACAGGACCCTAATTAACAAAAATGATATAACTATGATAATAAAATTAGATATAAAATTAATATTTACAGTCTGGAGTGATAGTATGGCAGGTTAGGCACTTGCCTTGCACATGGACAACACAGGTTAGATCCCTTGCATTATATTTGGTCCCTTGAATACTGCTAGGAATGATCCCTGAGTGCCAGATGTGGCCCAAAAAATCAAAGCAGAAATAAAGCTAATACTATGAACTGTGATTGGCAATAACATGTTGATGTAGGTTCATCAATTGTAAAACATGTGCCAAAGGGGGAGTAAAGCTAATGAAGTTATACTGGGGTAGAGGCAGGGGAGTGTAGGAAAACCCTTTTTACCTTCCACTTAGTTTTTACTGTGAACCTAAAAAGTGATCTTAAGAATTATCTAAAAAGTGAGATCTACTGAAAAGTAATGACTTGTAATAATTATAATTCCAATAGGTTTGTGTTCTATAAATAAAGGAGATCTGATCAAGCCTGCTAGTTATATAGAATTTAAAAAAGTAGGGTCCATTCCCAACATATTGATCCTATTTCTACTATAATCTTTCTTTTCTTTTCATTTTTGGACCACACCTACCAATGCTCAGGGGCTACTTTCAACCCTGTGCTGGAGTGGGTGGAGTGGAGCTGCTCATCCTGGTGCTCTGGGAACCTGCAGTGCCAGAATCCAACCTGAGGCTCCCGCATGGAATGCATACACCAAGTCGTTTGAGTTATATGTTCTGACACTAAGATGTTTCTTCTTTTCAAGTCTCAATGAGAACCAAATCCTCAACCTACAATTCTAACATTTAGTGAGCGGAAGAATTTTTTCACAGAGTCATTCTGAACAGTTTCTCCTTCACTACCTACACACTGCAGGAACCAGAACTAGTAGGTCTGGTGAATTTTTGTAAGGTGAATCATCAAGATGTATCAATCACTCTTAATGTCACAGTGCTGGACAGCCAAAAGAATGTTCCTGGAAGTGGTAGCAAGTGTACAAGGAAGAAACTATAAGCCACAAAACATTCTCCTGTGCTGGAGACATAGCTCAGGGGTAAAGCACTTGTTGTACACGTGTGAGACCCTGAGATCAATCCCCAGCACTGCAAAAAATATATCAAGCTGAGAGACAGAACAGAAGGTAATGCCTTACACAACATCTGGCCCCAATTTGATCCCTGGCACCACAAAGGTGCCAGATTCCTGAGCACAGAGCCAATGCAGTAAACCCTGAGCATGCCAGGTATGACCCCAAAAATGAGAAGGGTGGGGGCAGGTATTACAAAAAAAGAATCTCACATGCACTACTTGTCAGTGTGGGGAGTACAAAGTGCTTACAGCAAGGCCTCTAGAAAGTCTCCTAAAATCTAATAAGGGAGAAAATGCCATTTCAACAGGCAACTAAAAACCCAAGGTAAGAATTGATAATATAAATTGTATACATTCGTTTTTTGCAACTCCAAAGGAAAGAATTGTTTGCTATGGCAAAGAGAATCAGAAGTCTGAGGAAGCAATGACAACTGTGCTAGTCTTGAAACATAAATAGAAATTGAAGGCAAATGCAGATGGACTCATCAGAGCATATTTAAGGATTAGCGTGGGGTCCTAATTTAAAGATTAGCGTGGGGTCTGGTTGTGATGGGAATAACGGGTGGGGGACTGCTTTTTTTAAGTCCAGCTTCTAGATTACAAGCTACATATTACCAACAGAGCCTTTAGAATAAACTTTATGAAGGCTGGAGAGGTCATTCAATGGGCTGGAGCACAGGCTTTGCAGGCAGGAGACCCAGATTCCATTCCCTGGGCAGTGTCAGAAGTAACCCTCCCCAGCACAGAGCTAGACATAGCTCCTGAGCACAGTTGGGTGTGGCTCCCAAACCAAAACCCAAAAACAAACCATCAGAGTAATAGATAATAAGAAGTACCACTCTGTGGAATTTTCTCATTAACATCACGATAAAGCTCCAGGTTACTTCTAAGTGTTAAGTGAGTGATCCTGGGTCTCAGCTCATGTCAGGAGAATCTGGAAAATGAGCATTTCAGAGATTTCTTTCTGTTTTATTGATTTATGTTTATGGTACTGCCTCATAAGGGGAGTAGATTCCAAACTCTGAAGGGGTGCAGATGTCACTTGATGTCAACAGTTGGCTGTGAGTGGGTGGTTTCCTGGTGAAACCCCCCACACCATGGGCACCTGGCTAAGACCCTTCAGTGAAGAAGAAGGGAAAGATTAGACATTTGGTTTCTCTGAGTTGTTGGGTTGCGACCAGCCCACCCACAGCAAAAGTCAGGCATCATGGCTACATCCATTCAGAAGCCAGTGGAAGAGTCTTGGCAGCCCAGCCAGGATGAGCAGGTGTTGGGAGACTGCTTTGTCCTGGGCTGCAGGGGGTGAGAGACTGTTTATTCCCATGTCCCGACTCTCAGAGGCCCACCTAGGTTACCACTGACTCTAAGGAACCACCCTATGGCTGACTGATAACCTGTCAAGGCATTTCAGCATCAGTGGAAGTTTCCAGTCTACCAAAAACACATGAGTTATATGCCATCCTTGCCAACAGTAATGAGGCAGATAATAGATGGAATCTTTGGCTTGCAAGCTGAGTACATTCAATCCCTTTTCAGATTCACTGGACAAGTCCGCAAGAGATCATACGTGCTAAATACTAAAACTTGTTCTACAGGTTAAGTTGTTGTCTCATATGGATAGACAATGAGACAATGGTCTCTCTATATGCCAATAAAACTCTAATCCATTGCCCTTACAGCAACCCACCGGGAGCCTGGGAGCCAAGATACAACCTCTTCAGCAATGAGCCAGAACATCAGGACCAAGTCAATGGCCAATTTCCCAATTTGGGGGATTGGGGGGCGTGGGTAGAGGGAGAGAGTCTCACATTTGGTGGTACTCAGGGCTAACTCCTGGCTCTGTGCTCAGGAATTACTCCTGGAAAACTCAGGGAACCATATGTAATTCTGGGACTCAAACCAGAGTCGGCTGCATGCAAAGCAAGCAAGCACCTTAACCAACTTGCACAATTTCTCTGGCTCAATCCCTGCCCAATTTTCAAAGCCGCACCAAACAATCAACTAATTTGCATAAATGAATCACACAGAACACCCTGTTCCTTCTTAGCAGCCCCCAGCACTTAGCAATCACCCTACTATCAAAGCATCCTGGAAACCTTTCTTTTCTCTCCCTAAGGTTTCTCCATTCCAGGGACCAGAGCGATAGATTCAGTGGGAAGGGCACTTGCCTGTACATGGCCAGCCTAGATTCAATCCCTAGTACCCTATATAGTCCTCTGAGCACCATTAAAGTGATACCTTAGTGCAGAACCAGGAGTAAGCCCAGAGCATTTCTGAGTGTGACCCATAAATCAAATAAATGAAACGTTTGACTTAGCCAAACAGGTGATAGCACCTCTGCTCAAGCCAGCTCTGAATGAAGAACATCTGTTTGCTCTCACTGGGGATCTGCATTTTTTTTCCAATTAGGTATATGCTACACAAATTAATTTTTTAACAAAATTCATTTATTTCTAACTATAGCACCAATATTACTGCTTTATACCTACTTTACTGCTACACCATGCCCACCACCAGACTGTCTAGATTGTTCCATAATAAATCCAAGATCCCCCCCTTGCTCCCACCCTCCTCTAGACCTACTCCCCCCCACGTGTCAGGCACCCTTAGCTGACAGTTTTATGACCTTAACTCAGTGTTGTTTCTATCCATCAGATTGTCTAATCCCTGCTTTGTTTCTTCACTCTGCACAGGAGTGACATCATCTGGTGCTCGCTTATCTTTTTCTTTCTGACTCACTTTTCTTCTCATGATGTCCTTCCAGCCCATCCAACCAATAACAAACTGCAACTTCTCATCTTCTCTCATAACTGAGTGATATTAAATGAATTCTTCTGGGGCTGGAGGCGTAGCACAGCGGTAGGGCATTTGCCTTGCACATGGCTGACCCGGGTTCAATCCCTGGCATCCCATATGGTCCCCCAAGCACTGCCAGGAGTAATTCCTGAGTGAAAAAGCCAGGAGTAGTACCTCAACGTTACCAGGTGTGACCCAAAAAGCAAAAAAAATTAAAAAGGTAAAAAAAAGAATTCTTCTTAACATGTGTTAGGTATACATGGTTGCAATCATGTAAGGAATAGTAAAAAAAAAAAAAAAACAAACAAAAACACATTTGTGGAATCATATATAGTTAGTAGCCTGACAGTAATATCTTTTTTTTAATTTTTATTTATTTATGTATTTATTTATTTATCCATTCATTCATCCATTTATTTATTTATTTGTTTGTTTGTTTATTTTAACAATTACAAAAATGTTCATGTTTGGGTTTTGGTCATACAGTGTTCCAGCACCCATCCCTCCACCAATGCCCATTTCCCATCACCAATGTCCCCGATTCGCTCCCTCCTCCCCTGGCCTGCCTCCGTGGCAGGTTCTCCATCTCTTTTCTCTTTTTTTCTCTTCTCTCTCTCTCTCTTTCTCTCTTCCCTCTCTTTACATGTTGTGGATTGTAATACATATACTTAGAGGTTATCATGTGAATCTTTTGCCTGTATTTAACACTAAGTTCTATGTGGTAATAGACTTTCGACAATTATTGGCACACTGTTCCCTTCTCTGTATTACCTAACCTCTGCTTCCACACGTTTGTGGTAGTTTCAAACTTTGGCAAGACCTCCTGATCTTGGCAAGACCTCGCCTGACCTTGGATATTGGTATCATAATATGTATATACTGACAGTAATATCTTATTGACCTGCTGTCTTTATCATCTCTTACTAAAACCTACTCATGGAAAACAAACAAACAAACAACTAACAACCTAAGAATCAAACTCACTGCCTAAATCTGACATGAAGTCACAGAAATAAAAGGTTCTTTTTGGAACTGTCATTCTAGGAAAAACCCAGGAACTACTGAATAGAAAAGAGGGGCTTTATCGGCAATGAAATAATTTCAGTTGGGAAGGATGTTTGGAGACCCCGGAGCACAGCTTCCAAGAGGGGGAGTAAGGGTCAGGTTTTACACCTCACTAAAACAGGCTGTTGTAGCAGCTCACACAGATTCTAGTCATTTTTTCAGGAAAGTCATACATATTCATGAGGTCAATCAGCAAGCATGCCCAATTGAGGAACACACGAAGAACACACAGCACATATATGGAAAATGGCAGTGAAACACCCTCTCCATGGGGAGGAGAGTGTTTTAGTAGCATAATGAAGATCCAGGAGAGCAGAGCTTGAGCAGTATTGAGAAACACAGAGTCCGTTGGCTGGGTCCTAGAGTCCTTATTGGTACACAAGTTTCCCTAAAGTTCTGACTTAGCCTAAACAGAGCCCATAGAATGCAACTAGGGCAGTTTCTTCTAAAAGAGGTGAAGCTCCCTCCATACTACAAGCCTCAGGACACGATATTTTATTTTATTATTTATTTATCTATCTATTTATTTATTTATTTTTTTATTTTTGCTTTTTTTTGGGTCACACCCGGCAATGCTCAGGGGTTACTCCTGGCTCTTTACTCAGGAATTACTCCTGGCAGTGCTTGGGAGACCATATGGGATGCCGGATATCGAACCCGGTCGCCGGCGCGTGCAAGGCAAACGCCCTATCCACTGTGCTATCGTTCCAGCCCCAAGGACACACTATTTTAGCTTTTCCTAATCCCAGAGAATCCTTCTAAAATTGGCACAAAATGTTTTGACAGACACAAAGGAGACATTGCTGATGAATAGACTTGGAAGGCCTCAAGAGATGAAGGGATCCTCACTGCCAGGCCTCAAGGAAAACATAATCCAGTGAGTTCCTGCTCCTGTGAGAAATTCCCCCAACCTGACCCACTTGGTGACCATCAGACCATACCAATGCCCACTTGATCAGCTTCCCTGGGAATGAAACTCTGCTAACAAAATCTCAGTGGGAGACCTGGGACTTAATGTTTAAGATCCAGAAAAAGGTTTGAAAGTGTCTCTACTGGAAGAAGCCAGGTTCTTTGTCTTCCTGAAAGAATGGATTCAGTCAGGAGATGAACAGTTATGACCTGAGGGCACTTCAGCAAGTGCCAGAAAAAAGGGATTCAGGGCCAGGATTCTGCTATACCTCAGTTTCTTATCATTGTTGGAGAAAGAATTCAAGAGCAAGGCACTGTAGATATCAGCAGAGAGATTTATTATGGTACACAACCAAGGTGTGAGAGCATTCAAGGGAGAGTCACGTGTTGGGTTCAGGGACAGGGGGTATTTTTTTTGTTTCTTTTTGGGGTCACACAGGATAGTGGTAGTTTTGAAGGACCATAGGTCCTTCATTTTGTATCATGATATAACCTGGGTCAGCCTCTTGCAAGCAAGTGCTTTACCCACTGTTCTATCTCTTTGGCCTCTGGGGTCTAAGAGTATTTTAAGGAGGGAGCTACGGGAGGAAGAGCATAAGGGCTGGGACATGAGTAGTCTGATTGGGGTGACACCAAGTTGCACTTGCGTGTAAGGACTAGGCTTACTCATGCCTCACACATATCATTCAGCTCCCATAACGCAGTTAGGGAGGGCTGTGACTTATTAAGTATTTGGGGTTTCATGAGGAGAAATTTGAAATAGGGTCAAGGTTCTCTTCACTGAGCACGCGGTAGTCAGCCAGAACCAGTTTTCCAAGGTCCTATCTTTCTTTAACAGGAAGTTGGTTTTTTTTGTTTGCTTTTAGGCCACAACTGGTGGTGCTCAGCTCAGTGCCCTGGAATGTCCTTGTAGTGCTGAAGATCACACCCAGGTCTCTGTTCTTTTAGCCTATTGGGAAGTTGTAGTCACAAGCATTGAGGTCTCATGACCCCTTGATTATCCTTTAGGCAATGGAGATAGTCCTTTTTTATTTCTTTTATTTCGGGAGGAGGTGTTAGGCCATAGTTGGTGGTGCATAGGTTCTTCCTACCACGATTGCTTAGGTACTGCTCAGAGAACTATGTGGTGCAAAGGATCTAACTTAGACATCCCAGTTGCACCGCCCCTGCCTAGCTCTTTAATCAATCTCCCTTGACCTTTTATTTTGTTTTGTTTTGTTTTGTTTTGGTCTCTTATCTTAGGGATTACTTCTGGCAGGGCTCAGAGGGACCATAAGCAGTGTTGGGGATGAACCCAACAAGGTCAACTGTGTGCAAGGCAACTATCTTAACTGCTGTTACCTTTTCTCTCTGACCCACCCTTTTCGTTTCTGGGGAGACAGCACGTGAGAGAGGGTGCTTGCCTTCCATAAGGACAATCCAGGTTGTCCTAGCACCTCCAGGAGAGATCTCGATGCAGAACCGATATCCGGAGAGTCTCTGAATGCAGAACCAGAAGTAGGCCCTGAGCACTGCTGGGTTTTGTCCCTCCTCAAAGAAAACAAACAATTAAAAACAACTTTTCTTGCATGAGACCAACATGTTTTGATACCTAGCGCCACATATGATCCCCAAGCACCCCAAGCACATATGGACCCCTGAGCACAGAGTTAGGAGGAAAACTAGAGCACCATTGGATGTGGTTCAAAGACAAAAAGAAATGAAAAAGAACTTTTCTAGGGGCTTAGCAAGAGCACAAGCCTTGCAAGTACAAGGACCCGAATCCATTCCCCAGCTCTGCATGATCCCCAAGGATCTCCAGGGATGGTCCTGGTGGCTCCCAGCACCATGAGGCCTGAGCATTGAACCAGCTGACCCTGTAGATGAAATAGCATCGGGAGTAGCCTCGTGATCCCCTGAACAGGGCTTAGGATGTCTTCTCTCCCATTGATGTGAAGCCCCCAGTTGCCCCCCCTTAAAAAAAAACAAAAACAAAACAGAACTTTCTCCAAGTTTAGTTGCAGGAGAATCACCTGGAGGTGATATTAAAACGCAAACAAACTACTGGACCCCACCCCCCAGAGCATCTGACTCAGAGACCTGAAATTTTGCATTTCTTACAAGTTCCCAGGTGCTGCTGCTGCTGCTGCTGCTAATCTGGGAACGCACTGCTCAGGGGATTTTTTTTTGGTGGGGTGTGGAGGGACACATCTAGTTGTTCTCAGGCCTTACTCCTGGCTGGGCTCAGAGCGCTAGTACTGGGGATAAGATAGGGTCTGTCAGCGTGCAGACAAGGCAAGTGCTTTACCTGCTGTACCGCCTCTCCAGCCCGTGTTTTTAAAATCAAGTAGCGCTTTTGCACAAGAAATGATCTCTTTCTAGTGTATCTGTTTGTCAAGTGTCAACTTTACTGAAGCTCCAAATTATAGTTGGCACAAGCATTTTATAAGAAAACATTTCCCACTCTTCTCCTCAAAGCAAAGATCTGCCCACACCTCTCTCCTGTGGATGAACTATTACTTTAATAAACTTTATTTTCAAACCACCCCACCCCCGCAGCACAAAGTCAGAGAACTATAGAATAATGATCACTCCATCTGTGCTTTAAAAACCTGCTAGTTTCTGATGGCTGAGGATCAGTTGCCCTTTTCAGACACAGGAAGATGACTAAAACAAGCAATTGCTTCAGGTTTTAAGAGTTACTAAGCCACCAGCCTCTGAGATAGTATTTGAATTTTTTCTTGGAGAAGGAGAAAAGCACCTGGGTGCTGGTTCAAATAATGGCTCTTAGGCCCTTGGTGATTCCGATTCCTGTGTGGAGATAAAGACTGGTAGTTTTCTAGTTATTTTTTTTCTTTTTGGGTAACAACCGGCAATGCTCAGGGGTTACTCCTGACTCTGCACTCAAGAATTACTCCTGGCAGTGCTCAGGGTACCATATGAGATGCCGGCAATCGAACCCAGTCGGCTGCATGCAAGACAAATACCCTACCCACTGTGTTATCACTCTGGCCCCAAGACTAGTAGTTTTTTTTTTTTTTTTTTTGGGTCACAGCCGGCAATGCTCAGGGGTTTCTCCTGGCTCTGCACTCAGGAATTACTCCTGGCGGTGTTGGGGGGACCATATGGGATGCCGGGGTCTAACCCACGCTGGCACAGGCCAGCAGCGTGCAAAGCAAATGCCCTACCCTCTGGGCTATCGCTCCGGCCCCCAAAACTAGTAGTTTTAATTTTAGAAATTGCTCCCCAGGGCCGGGGGCGATAGCCCAGCGGGTAGGGCGTTTGCCTTGCACCGGCCGGGCCATGCCGGCCCGGGTTCGATCCCCGGCATCCCATATGGTCCCCCGAGCACCGCCAGGAGTAAACCCTGAGTGCAGAGCCAGGAGTAACCCCTGAGCATCGCCGGGTGTGACCCAAAAAGCAAAAAAAAAAAAAAAAAAAGAAAAGAAAGAAATTGCTCCCCAGTTAAGTTTTAAATAAAGGGAACCCTGATTCAAACTCTCTTTGAATCCAGTATAAATCCCAGAATTATACTAACTGAAAGGAGAAGATATTCACCACTTCTGTGGTCCTTGAACTTTGCTCAACATAGTAATCAGGGATCAGAGCCATAGTACAGTAGGTAAGGCACTTGCTTTGCTCAGGCCTCCTGGGTTTGATTCCAGGATCCCATATGGTCCCCTGAGAACCTCCAGGAGTGATTGAACCCCCAAAACCTAAATAAATAGATAAATAATGAATAAATGAAAAATAAATATATAAACAAACAGATAGATAGGTAGGTAGGTAGATAGATAGAGAGAGAGAGATAGATGATAGATAGATAGATAGATAGATAGATAGATAGATAGATAGATAGATAGATAGATAGATAGATAGATAGATAGATAGATAGATAGATAGATAGATAGATAGATAGATAGATAGATAGATAGATAGATAGATAGATAGATAGATAGATAGATTAAAGAATCAGATGGTGAGCTAGGAAGACAGGACAAAGTGCTAGTGAGGGCCTTGCATGCAGGAGGCCAGGTTTCCATGGAAACCGTCAGGATTAGCCCCCTGAGCACCACCGGATGTGACCCCAAAACAAAAACAGGACCAACAAAAAAAGAATCACTTGGCGAACTTAAAATTTTTTCGTGATGCCTAAAGCCACTCTCTGACAGTTATTTCAGATCCTCCCATTAATTCCAATTGACCGACACAATTTAGAACCAGCACAAGCATTAATGCAAGTTAAGTTCTTCCTGTTGCACTCCCTTTCCTCAAGCAGCTCTTTTCAATGTAATTGTTCCGGGTCATTTTGAACTCCACACCGGCCTTACTCCGCCTCAGGCAGCCTCCCTGGGGTGTGCGGCTGGCTGGGCAGGCGCCTGGGGTCGTGGTAGAACCCCAGGTCTTGGCAGAACGTGGAACTACAATCCCCAGAAGTCCAAGCGGAACCGAAGTAAACAGTCATTTTGAACTCTCACACCGGCCTGACTCCACCTCAGGTAACCACCTTGGGGTGTACGGCTGGCCGGGTCGGGTAGTAGAGCCCCAGGTCTCAGCAGAAGGTGGAGCTACAACCCCCAGAAGTCCGAGCGGAACCGAAGTAAACAGTCATTTTGAACTCTCACACCGGCCTGACTCCTCCTCAGGTAACCTCCCTGGGGTATGCGACTGGCCAGGCGGGCGGCTGCTACGCGCCGCTTATTAATAGAAAAACTAGGAAATTCAACACCAAGGGAAGGTAATACCCTCAAGAAAAAAGAAACAGTACACCAGAGGAATCTATCCCTGAACACCAAAACACCATGGGGAAACAACGCAGATCCCCAGCTCAAAGAACAGATGAAGGAATCGACCCTGAGGACTCAAAAAGAATACAGATGTGCATGATCTCTCTGACAATGAAATCAGAGAAGAAATTGGTAGGATGTTTAAGGAGCTCAACGAAAAAATTGAGCAGATGTCCAATAAAATAGAGGGAGAACATAAACGAAGCAGTTGAAAGGGCAGTCAATAAACTACGGGAGGAAATGAGAGCAGAAATGAGAACCATGCAAATAGAAATATCATCACTTAAAAACTCAGTAGTGGAAATGAAAAACACAATTGGGGCTCTCAACAGTAGGATGACAGCAGCGGAAGAGAGAATCAGTGAGACTGAAGATGAGCTGCAGAAAGCACTCAGAGATCTACATAAGATAGAAAAAGACAGGAAAATGGATCAGCAACGAAACAGAGAACAATGGGATGAAGCCAGGCGGAACAACATAAGAATCATCGGAGTCCCAGAGGGACAGGAAAGTAACCCCAAGGAAATTAAAACAGTTAAAAACATCCTGGCTGAAAAGTTCCCGAGTTAAAGGATGAAGGCATCCAGATCCAAGAAGCCCGACGCGTACCAGCAAGAAGAGACACCAATAGAAAGACCCCAAGACACATCCTAGTCAAAGTAATGGATGCCATAGACAGAGACATAATTCTTCAGGCAGCAAGATCAAAGAAGGAGATTGTATACAAAGGAGCATCCATTCGACTTTCAGCAGACTTCTCAGAAGACACCCTCCAAGCCCTAAGGCAGTGGTGGGATACAGTAAAAAAACTTAATGAAATGAACGCCTCAGCAAGAATTCTTTATCCGGCTAAACTTTCACTCAGATTTGAAGGACAGATATACAACTTCTTGGATAAACAACAGCTTAGGAACTTTGTAAAATCAAAACCAACCTTAAAAGAAGGACTGAAAGATCTACTATAAGATGAGACATAACCCAAAAAGAACAACCAACCTATTCAGAAAGATGGCACAAAAATCCCATGACAATAATCTCTCTCAATGTCAATGGTCTAAATGCACCAGTTAAGAGACACAGAGTGGCACAATGGATCAAAAAATTGAATCCGACATTCTGCTGCCAAGAAGAATGTGTCAAGAAAAAACAGGTGTGTCAAGAAACACACCTGAACAATCGAGCAAAGACAGGCTCAAAATAAAAGGCTGGAAAACAATCCTTCATTCAAACAACCCATCCAAAAAGGCTGGGGTAGCCATACTGGTATCTGACAACATAAACTTCAGGCTGAAGAAGGTCAGAAGGGACAGTGAAGGTCACTTCTTAATAGTCAAGGGATGCATATATCAGGACGAAATCACGCTATTAAACATATATGCACCCAATAAGGGGCCAGCAAAATACCTAAAACAACTACAATAGACTTCAAAGAAGACATTGACAGCAACACAATTGTAGTTGGAGACTTCAACACTGCTCTATCAACCCTGGATAGATCAACAAGATTGAAACTTACCAAGGAAATACTGGCCCTAAAAAGAAGAGATGGAAGAAAGAGGGCTGGTAGACATATACAGGGCATTTCATCCCCAAAAAGCTGAATCCACTTTCTTCTCCAGTGCACATGGAACATACTCCAAAATAGATCACATGCTGAGCCATAAATCATACCTCCATAAAATCAAGAAGATAGAAATTGTGCCAACTATTTTTTCAGACCATGATGCACTGAAAATAGAAGTTAATTGTACACAAAAACGGAGACCAATACCAAGTACCTGGAAACTAAACAGCTCACTGCTGAACAACCAGCAAGTCATAAAAGAATTCAATGTAATTGTTCCCTGCCACCACAACAACCTTTATTTTTCTTAAGAATGTGTAAGGGGTTAAGTCTCATCAGGTAATCTTGAGGATTCCTGAGACCTGCTGAGGCCACTCACCTATAGGATGTGTGAAGACACTATACTAAACCAGAAACTGATACAGCAGGAGCTAAGGTGGAAAGCACCGTCTCAGATAGCTAATCCCACCTGTGGTCTAGGTAGCCAATCAAAATGAAGAAGGGAAACCTGGGGGTGGGATTTGGCAACAAATAAAAGGCAACCCCAGGCCCCTCCCAGTAAGGAGAGACAAAGGAGAGGAGAAGAGACAAGAGAGGAGAAGAGACAAGAGAGGAGAGGAGACAAGAGAGGAGAAGAGACAAGAGAGGGAGAAGAGAGAGGAAAAAGAGAGGAAAAAAGAGAAGAGCTGGACGTCTCTCTGGCCTGCTGCTCCCAACCGGCTCCCTCCCTGTCTCCTTGGATCAGGTAGGGCAGCATGCCCAGGTACAGGGCAAGGGCTGCTACAAGAAGAGCCAGGTTCAGAGGCCCAGGTTACAGTAGGGCTTGGAAGCCCAGGATAGCCCAGGTTTAGGCAGGGGCACAAATGCCCAGGTACAGGGCAAGGTACTGAGCACTGGAATTTCACCCACATGGACAGGGCAGAGGTTGGAAACTAAGAAAAGCCGGGACAGTACAACAGGGACTGCTGGGGTACAGTTGGGAGGCCCAGCAGCCCGCATTGAGAGAGCCGCACAGGAACAGGACCGGGCCATCATTCATGGGATGTGAGAAGACTGCGTGGGACAGGACCAGGAATTCGTTCATGGAGAATGGAGAGGCTAGACATTAGAGGAAGGGACCTGGAAACCTCTGTATATTAAACTGAACTTTCTTAGTTTTGTATGTATTTCTTTCATACAATCCTCAAGAACCCACTAGCACAGGTGAATCCACTTTCACGTTAACAAAACCACCAGGACACATGATGGCTGCTCAGCAATACAAGCTAACGCCTGTCAGATGTTGAAGCAGCTAGGAATCCCTGGGGAGATTATTGAAATGAAGGTTTGACCCAATCAGTATGGTGCGGGATCTGTGATTCCCTGTTGCTAACAAGCTCCAAGTGTCATTTTTGCCACTAGACCAGAAAGGACACTTTGGGTAGTGAGATTTTAGATTTTATCCCCAGTCTAGTATCAACAGATCAAATTAGCAACAACACCTATGCAGGAGAAGAGAATGGGGCAATAATTCTCACATAGTCTGGAGACTACAAAGCCAATTATACATCCTGAAAGGCAGTAGGTGAGGAAATAACAGTGACAAAGAAAGAAAAAAAAGACAAATGGATGTGGTAGAGTTGAGAGAGTCACATTACAGAGGGGGTGAATTGATCCTGAAGGATGAGGCAAGCAGAGCAGCATAGAAGGGAACAGTTCAAATTAAAAGTCAGAATCTTGCAACTCCTGCACCATCTGCAACTTCTTCCTGTATTCCCCGACTTCTTCCTGTATTCCCCGACTGAGGAAGCCCCTCCCAAGCCTCTTTTGAACCCAGGGCAAGTCCATACGTATTGTAACATGTCTGAACAACAATGCCACCCACTCAGTCCCACTAATTCCAAGAGTTCTTAGGTCTTATATATTTCCTCATATATGTCTATTTTGGCCCCTCTAAATAAGTGGAAATATTAGACTCTAAACTTTATACCAGTGAAGTAACATCCTAAAGGCACAGACATTGTTAGACTAATAGATTACAGAGTACTGTTTGCAGAAAAAGAACAAATTAGATCACTCCTCAGATATTTGGTTTTTTTTTTTGGGTCACACCCGGCAATGCTCAGGGGTTTCTCCCTGGCTCTGCACTCAGGAATTAACTCCTGGCGGTGCTCGGGGACTATATGGGATGCCGGGATCGAACCGGCCGGCATGGGCGGCTGCGTTCAAGGCAAACGCCCTACCCGCTGGGCTATCACTCCGGCCCCACTCCTCAGATATTTGGGAATCTGAAACTCAAATTGTAGCATCACAAATCTTTAGGAACAATGGTGAAACAAAGGGTTCCACCTGCTCTGGCAGACAGGGACAGAGATCCTAGCAGACCATTGAGCTCCAGTACTTCCCCAAGCCTCATCGGTTAGGAACTCAGATCAGTACTGCACACAATGACCCTGGAACTAAAGCAACCTCTGGAAGAAAAATTCAACCCGCTTAAAGATGAACCGATCCAGAGTATCAAAGAGTCCATGCAAATGAATCAAAGGAGTTAAAAAAAAATACAGTAACAAGTCACAGCAACAGAATTCAACATGCACAGCATGCAGAGGATTGTATCCGTGATACTAAAGACTAGAATACTAGCCATCACCAATAACAAAATGAAAAAAAATGATGGAAGAGAATGGAAGATTCTTGATTGACATCACTGTATCACGGTCTTCCCATTCATCATCGATTGGCTCGAGCAGCACCAGTAACATCTCCATATGTCCTGTCTCATGCTAGTAGAGCCCAAGGGTACCTGCTTGCTCCAGGAACATAAAGAGCCTCAAACCATTCCATCAGGTCATGGGAATGAGGTCTAAAATTGTTACTGGTATTTGATTGACATAGTAAGAAATAATCTTCAAATCATAGGAATACTTGGAGAGGGAAAAGGTAAAGTATAAGAACAACAAAGAAATAGTGTCTCTCTGTTTCTGTCTGTTTTTCTCTGTATCTATCTATCTATCTATCTATCTATCTATCTATCTATCTATCTATCATCTGTCTATCTATCTATCTATCTATCTATCTATCTATCTATCTATCTATCTATCTATCTATCTATCTATCTATCTATCTATCTATCTATCTATCTATCTATCCATCTATCCATCTATCCATCTATCCATCTATCCATCTATCCATCTATCCATCCATCCATCCATCCATCCATCCATCCATCCATCCATCCATCCATCCATCCATCCATCCATCCATCCATCCATCCATCCATCCATCCATCCATCCATCCATCCATCCATCCATCCATCCATCCATCCATCCATCCATCCATCCATCCATCCATCCATCCATCCATCCATCCATCCATCCAACCATCCATCCATCCATCCATCTATCTATCTATCTAATCTAATCAAGTTTGAGAGAGGTAAATTTAGAATTAAGACAAGACCAATTCCAGGATTTGCGATGTTTCTTTTTTTTTTTTTTTTTTGCTTTTTGGGTCACACCCGGCAATGCTCAGGGGTTACTCCTGGCTCTGCACTCAGGAATTACTCCTGGCGGTGCTCAAGGGACCATATGGGATGCCGGGGATCGAACTCAGGCAGACACAGGCCGGCACAGGCTGGCGCGTGCAAGGCAAACGCCCTACCCGCTGGGCTATCGCTCCGGCCCATGATGTTTCTTATTCTGTTAACTCACTCCCTGATCCCAGGGCTAGATCCCTCTTATCAAATGCTCTCCTGGGAAGCTGGCTTCTACCTTGGAATTAATCAATCTGACAGATTCAGTATATGTTCTTACCCCACTGAGCCAGTGGGCTAAGCTTTCCCCCAGGGCCTCCCTCAGTTCTCTCAATGACCGCATGTCACTGAATGCAACTGGGAGCAAGGAAGGGGCAAAGGGTTCCAGGTTCCGTGTCCTTAAAACATGTCTGTACCAGTTATAGGATTGAAATGGTAGCGGTAGAATGAGTTTGCATAGGAATTGGAGGAACAGAATGACTGTGTCAACTAATACACTGGATCGGGAGGCAGGAAGGAGGATAAAATAGGGAAAAGAGAAAAAATCATAAAGTCGTGTTCATCTGCCTTCAGATGTGGGCACAGTTCACACTAGTGCTCTCGCCTAATGCTAGTGACGAGAGCAGGCCCCAGGGCCTCAAATAGACTTCAGACTCCATCAAGTGGACAAAGAACAGGTGAACAACTGCTGGCTTATATGTAAACTGTCACAAGTGTCCTAGGTGTGTGACCTACCCATCACCTACATGTTTCAGGTGAAGCATCCCAAACAGGAATTAGCAGGGAGAGAGAATGAGGGAGGGGGTAAGTTGAAACTCACCCAAATCCTTAATTTGGGAGGGTGGGTTAAAGAGTTGGGCCCATGCTTTGCATGTGGGAGGCCCAGGTTTAAATCAAGTGACATGCTTGACAGGGTCACCTGAGCACTGCAGGAAATGACCTCCTAGCACAGAGGCAGGGAATAGCACCTGAGCACCACCAGATGTGGTCCAAATCAAACCAACACCCGAATTTCTTAACATGTTGACAGAAACGTAAATCTTTAAGATGAAATAGAAGATGTAAGAGTTCCCAAATTATTTGGCCATCCCCTCCTCAGGTCTAGTTCA